>OX465270.1:6948335-7195939 GCA_949987775.1 Aproaerema taeniolella
AAATTGCAAGATCCTGAATTGCTTACTGATTGGTCAAAGCCCAGCCCAAACCCTTAGACCTAGAAGGCTAAAGCTTGACAAAAAAATGTCTTTTATAAAGTAGGAAACCACTAAGAAAGGATTTTTTGAAATTCAACCCATAAAAGGGTGGAATGGGCTTCAAAGTTTGTATGAAGAAAAAAAATATTCGTAAACCGTAAACCTTAAAGCAAATAAACGGACACATTTTTCGCGATTTTTCGATAATCATTCCCTAAGGAAATCGTCCTTAGGTTTTTGGTAAAATAAAATTAAAAATGCAAGGTCTTGAATCAAATTATAATTTTAAAAAAAAGGGGGTGACCCCTTTGGGGTTGAATTTCTAAAAATCCTTTCTTATTGGTTTCCTACTTTATAAAAGACACCTTTTTGTCAAACTTCAGCTTTCTAGGTCTAAGAGTTTGGGCTGGGCGTTGATCAATTAGTAAGTAATTCAGGATTTTTTGTTTATCTTAATTCGGATGATTTTGTTCGTCTTAATTTATTCGTTCCATTAGGTACTCATAGGTTCAAACTAATACATTTACATCCTCCATCATCCCCTTTTTTTATCCCCATGGGGGTTGAATTTATCAAATCCTATTTAAGCGAACGTCTTCATCATAGTAGCTCCAATCTTTAATTTCAGTTCAATCAGTCGAAAATCTAAAAAGATTTATACAAACTTTTTATCATTTATAAACTATTTTATCCCCTTAGGGGTGGAATTTATATCCCTTTAGGAGTTTAATTTATCAAAATCCATTCTTAGAGGATGCCTACGTCGTAGTAGCTTTATGCATGCAAAGCCTCAGCCCGATCGGTTTAAAATTGACAATGTTTCATACAAACTTTAATCCCCTATTTCATCCCCTTGGGAGTAGAATTGATCAAAATCCTTTCTTAGCGGATGCCTACGTCATAACATCTACCTGCATGCCAAATTTCAGCCCGATCCGTTTCGTGGTTTGGGCTGTGCGTTGAAAGATCACTATGTCAGTCAGTCACCTTTGAGTTTTATATATTTAGATTGCCTTCATAGAAATAAAATGACTAGGTATATGCACAAATATCCAAATTTTCAGAGTATTCAGGCTACCCAACCTAGCCTGATAACCCCGATTTCGCAGGCTGACATGGACAGTCCTGAAGAAAAATTTAATAAAATGCACATGAAGTCCATAAACTGCATAGAAAGGTGTTTGGAGTATTAAAAGGCCTTGGCGTTGTTTTACAAATAAATTCAAATCACTCCATAGTTAATGGGCTGACTGGGCAAATAGAAATCACAAAAATGACATGTAAAATGCACATAATACTTATTTGTTAATTCTCGAGGTAAATGGTTCTATGAGCACTTATGCTAGTACCTACTGAATGCTCTGCTTATGCCCATTAAGAACGTTTACTTATGAAGATTGACTGTGTATATTTTTAAGTAGTTTATCATACTTTATTGTTCACCTGCGATGCAAACTTTTTTTTTCTATGATAGTACTTATTGCAAGTATATAATGGTATTGTTACTTATAAAAATAATTTGAACACAGTTTATTTTAAATCGCTTTAGTTTTATTAACAACAGCAGTTAGGTATTCTTACAAACATTGAATTCTAATTTCTTATTAATAACAATAGTTAATTAGTGGAACAGGGAGTACCTAGAAGATAAATTATTAAACCCTATTGTAGCTTCATATTGTAGCTTCAACACACCATCTTAAACAGATTAAAAACACATAAGTAACCTACTAATATTTTAGATACTAAAGCTTATAAGTATGGATGGATGTTTGTTACTTCTTCACGCTAAAACTCTTGGACGGATTTTGATGAAATGTACAATTAATATAGCGACGTCGGAATAGTACATAAACTGTAAAATTTACCGAATTCCTACGGGAATCAGTACTGTCACGACCGGAGGGTACGTCAGAATAGATAAATAATTGTCAAATTCCAAAAGTGAGATTTATTAGAAGAACGTGGTTTTCACACTAAGCGCGCGCAGGGAATTTACAGATAAAAGTCACAGTCTTTAATTCACAGCTTACAATACTCAATACGCACAACACTAATCGCACTTTCCAACGCTAGTCCACACTTTACACTTCCTGGACTTCCACTACTGGACTAAACTTGTAGCAGGCGTAGCCCTTGACGCTCACGTAGATCCGAAATCCTCGCGAAACTGGCACTACGTTATCCACTCGTAAAGTCGCAGTCGTCCGTCCAATCACGAAGCACTAACACAGTCCATAAAACTCGCCTAGGTCACTAACTCACTATGCACTTTAACACTTCACTAACTATCGCTCCTTAATCTCTTCTTAATCGCTGTTCGGCGATCTCTTCCAAACTAAACTTCGAACTCACGCGCGGCGCGCGCGCTTTTATACCCCAACTCGAGTAGGATCGATCTCTCGAGAAGATTCGCGACCGCTTTAGCGACTCGATTTAAACCGGAATGTTCCACACTCTACGAGAGTCCTTCACTAGTAGAAGTTCAGCCAATAGACGTTAGATGTCGCTCACTACCAAGTAGTTCTGCCTTTCACACATAGATGACGCCAGTAGTCATTTAATTCTTACTTCGTTCGCTAGATGTCGTTACTGTATTTATTGCGTCAACCCATCGGTCGTAACACTACGTTGTACGTTTCAAGTTAGTTTCAAGAAAACACAAAATAAACCGCCACAACAAAGGAAAGCAAGATCTTGACACTTTATATCTCGTTTACAAAGACATGTAAATTTTTAAAAAGTTTTTATAATGAAGAATTATTAAGTTTACCATGGTTAAAAACATTTAAAAAGTAAAGCTATATTTTCTCTAGGTCAGAAATTAATCTAAGAATTAAATTAAAGAAATAAAATGATATTTTATAAATGTTATAATTTTTCATTCACTCAGTTTGTTCGTTAATATCATTTGTTTTAAAAAAATTCTTGGGCAAAGTGGGTAGTTCTGTAGCTTTATATAATCTCATTTTGCCGCCATGCTTGTGGTCTTGGACCTGAGTGTGTGAAGCCCTCCCTGCTAACATCACTCCGTCACATCGACTCGTGCGTGGAGGTCGACATTCTATTCGAATTGCTTCGTATTTTCAACTTACAATAAGCGCGTCAATCGGGTGTGATTGTGAAGAGACGTTGTGGTGAAAGACAGACCAAACAGTGTGCCGACCCGACTCCTGGACCGTTCAAGGAGGATCCCGAGGCTCCGGAGCAAGCAGGCACGACACCGAGATCAAAGGTTGGTGGTAGCGAGATTTATGCGGTTTGCAGACATCTATTTAGTTGCCCGATTTTAAGTTAAATTTCCACTTTATTAAATTCGCCACCAGCGCCTTATTTTATCGATCAAAAATTGGTCCTTCTCACTCGGATATCTGTTTTTGTTTAATTTGAATTCTAAGCTTTGATTGGTAACTCGAAAATTTTAAATTATAGTGATACATCTTATCTCATTTTACATCTCAATTTCGATTGACGCCATCTTATTTCGTCGTTAATTTCAAGTCATTAGTTTGGTCAAAAACGTAGTAATTTCATTTATAAATTAATTTACCATCCGTTCATTGTAATGTGCAAGTATTATTTCTTGTAGTAAAACTAAAACATACTTCGTTTCGCAATTTAAATTCTTGTCGTTCGGATTTCTTATAAAAACCTACCTACCTATAACTTATGTTTTTCGCGTGAATTTGTTCATTTGAATTCACTATTCGTTATTTCGGACATATTAGATAAGTAGGGTAGGCTAATCTGATTCTAATTTGCATGTTTCGTAAATTCGTTATTCGTTTCGTTAAGCCGTGTGTACTTCGTATTCGTACAATCGATTCTGGAATGCGGTGTCTGTAAAGCCATTCAAACCTCACGACGCGACTTAAAAAACGTATGGGAAAACTAAATAATTTTAGTTGTTTTTCTTTATAATTGGTCGTCGAGTGTAAAGCATTTGCGACCAGGGCCCTAATCGCGGTATTTTGCACAACAATTATTGTTCGTTTGGTTTAAAATTGCGTATTCATTTTTGTTACCAGGGTGTGACAAAAATGAAAAATGAGAAAATAGTAATCTATAATCGTTTGGATTTTTTTTTTTGCTGTGAAAAATTAAAAACAATGGTTATTTTATTAACCAAATAAACAGACCCGTATTTTCTCGCGAAAAACAGAGCAAAGTGGCAAAATTATCCCCATACGTCTGGTAGCCAGGCCAAAAACCTCAAAAAAAAAGTGGGGATAGTTTTAATCGTTCACTATCTGTCAAAATAACGATTACATTGCTCAGAGTAAAAGTTCATCAAGAGGTACTTTTCCAACGTAACGATTGGTTGGAGCAAAGGTTGGAGCAATACAGCCAAATCTTTCTTAAGTAATTTCTTCTACTCAGTCTTAATTTAAATGAAGGCTAAAGAAAGCCAAATTTTGAGCTTTCTATTTAAAAGGCCAAATCATATTAATAACTAGCTTTCCGCCCAAGACTTCGTTCCCATGGGGATTCGGGAAAATTATGTAGCTTATGTCACCCGCTGATAAAAGAGCTATTTTTGGTGAATGAACTTTCAAATCAGTTTAGTAGTTATTTCCTACAAAATAAACTCACATATTTTAGATAACACAGTGAAACTAGTCAATATAATATCAAATTTCTTCACTATTTGTGGGTAGGTATTGGCATAGCTTTAACAAGGATTTAAGTACTCGTAAGAACAGGGGTTCCCTAACTTATTTGAGACGCGCCCCCTTTCGACCATAAAACAAATTCCGCGTCCCCCATGCTCCAGTCCAGATTATTAGGTCAGAATAAAAAAATATTTAATAACAAAATAAGTATTTTTAATGCTAATTAAAGTTTTACAAAAATCATACAAAAGGTATTTGGTAAGTAGAACCTATTTATTGGGAATGTGATGGACGAGCTTGCATTGATTTGACGAGGTTTACAATAGAAATCGCACAACACAACGTTAATCACTACTACCAATGTCTTTATTTATATACTTTGGTTTTTATTGTAACTACAGCAGAAAATCCCCTTTCACACAAATATTTACTTGAGAAGGGTAAATAGGTTCAATTGAAGTTCTTTTTCTGCTATTTTGGGGTACATTAAGAAATATTTGACTTAAGTTAAGAACATTAAGCACCTAGGTGTATATTAAGCAGTTCGATAACGACTTAAGCCCTCACGATTTTTGACTGAGAAGCTATTACAACACTTATCCAGGATACAGAGGGTTTACTCACTGATTGATCAACGCCCAGCCCAAACCCTTAGACCTAGAAAGCTGAATTTGACAAAAAGGTGTCTTTTATAAAGTAGGCAACCATTAAAAAATGATTTTTTGAAATTCAACCCATAAAAGGGTGGAATGGGCTTCAAAGTTTGTACGAAGAAAAAAAAAATTGGGCATTTTGGCTCAAAACTTCGTAAAGATATACCTTAAAGCAAATAAATGGACACATTTTTCGCCATTTTTCGATAATCATCCCCTAAGGAAATCGTCCTTAGGTTTTTGGTAAAATAAAATTAAAAATGCAAGGTCTTGAATCAGTTACTGATTTATCATCGCCCAGCTGAAGCCATTGGACTTAGCGAACTGAAATTTTACAAAAAGGTATACTTTACATTTAGGCAAGGAATAAGAAAGGATTTTTTGAAATTTGAACCCTGAAATGGTAGTTTAAAGTGTGTATTGAGAAAAAACATAATGGACGTACATAAATTACGTATCTTTTAAATAAATTAACGAATATATGTTTTTCAAATTTTTGAAAATATGAAAAAAATCACCGTAGTAGAATATACGACGAAATTAAAAGGAAAACTATCACACATAAGTTTGACGTTCAAGTTTGCGAGTAATAGTCGACCAAGTTCCAAACGTTGTTGGGATTAATAAGAATATATTTACTAATATTAGATCCTTGGTACTACAGAGCTGAGATTCAGTAAGGTCATACATATTGACTGCGCTGACAGATCTTAAAAAATAAAAATGATGGAAAAAAAAAATTCGGGTCTTTCCCAAAAGAGCGATGGATTTTTTTTGCCCCGCAGATATCATCGAGTGACAGAAGGTGTTTCCTAAGAAAGTTTTTCGATTCAGCAATCCATTTGCGAAACATTAATTTTTATAATTAAAAAAATGTAGAATAATTCACGAAGGTAGCATATACGACAAAGTTTACTCTAATCCAAAATGGCTGCCATACAAGGTTCCACGTTTTAAATGCAGCAGTTCGATATTATTTCTAAAACAATAATATAGTCAAACAAAAAATTTCGCGCATTAATTATTATTCTTAACAATAATATTGTCGCTAGAAAAAACAATTTTCGCACTCGCTTCGCTCGCGCTTTACTTCCATTCTGTTGTACTTAGGCCAAAACTAAAGTTATTTCTGAAGTAATCATCGGGAAACTTTTCCCATTAGTATAATCGAGGTGCAGCTAGATAGTGGTTGTCAAGTGTTTTTCATACTATCCAAAATGTAAAAAAGCTTTAGTTCATAATATTATGTATTTAATATTTACTTCAATATTCATTTAATATTTACTGTGGTTAAGTGACTCCTGACAGAGTGTGCAACGGTTTTGTTATTTGTGTAGTCATTATGGGGTTACAACAAATTCATATTAGTTGTTGTACGAGTAGTAACTTTTTTAATGTATATCAAATTGTTTTTTTAATTCGATGAATTTTTTTTTTCGCCAATATCATCGAGGGGGGAATCGTAGGATAGATTTTTAAAGATAGGAGTTTACTAAGATCGATTTTCGATTCAGCACTCCGTTTGTGAAAAATTAATTTCTATAGTTTAATTATTTGTTAAAAACTAGTGTCCCCCCCCCTCTACCAACTAAATGGTTGTTTCTAAAAATGTCAAAAACTCACAGTGATAGAACATACAAGAATATTAAAAGGACAACTATCACACATAAGTTGGCCCTTTAAGTTTGCGAATAATAGTCGACCAAGTGCCAAACGTTGCTGGGAATAATAAGAATATATTTACTAATATTAGATCCTTGGTACTACAGAGCTTAAATTTGGTATGATCATACATATTGATTGCACTGACAGATCTAAAAAAAAAAAGACAGTTTATTTCAGGCATGGCTTATTTACGCAGCGTATTTAAGCAGTACAACATTAATTCTAATCCAATTAAGAACCTTAAGTACATTGTGCATTTAATATAGATCAAAATGGCCCTTTACAGAATTTAATTTAAATTAATATTTTGCCTATGCCTATAAATAACGCGTCGAAGGCCGCGCTTCGCCCTATAGCACTTTATGATTAGTAGCGATCGTACGCGTCTGTCTGTTACGCTTTCACGCCTAAACTACTGATCCAGTTTTGATGAAATTTGGTACAGAGATAGATTAGACCTTGGGAAGGACACAGGTTTCGTTTTATCTCACAACTGGGCACGATATAACCGTAGTCCACGCGGTCGAAGCCGCGGGCGGAAAGCTAGTTATATATAATTTAGGTAATTTATTTAACTTATCGGTAGGAAACTTTTTTGCATGAGATAGTTTATTTTCATAATTGTGTGAGGTCTATAACGCCTGAGATACAGGTAATATTAATTAACCTAGTTCAGGCACATAGTGTTAAGTTTTTTCCTTTTATTTTTTACACCTAGCCCTTAGTTTTATGCTGTGAAATTCTTTGTTGAATGAATAAATTTTATTATTTATTATTATTATTTATTATTATTAATAAGTAAGGATCAAGAATTACACAGATAAGCAAATCTTTTTTTTAACAAAACATTTCCTACTTGATAGTGAATGCTATGAAATCACATCCACATCCTCATGACTGCCTGAGTTGTTTGAGTTATTGATTGTAGACCTGGCTCTTTGGTACAACATTTCTGGTGCCAGGAAGTGCAAAAAACTGAAAGCAGAAATTAAAAACTAAGTGTAACAAGATCTTACTACAATTTTTGTTTAATAATGAGTCTCCGATGTCTCTGTATCTTGTGAAAATAAAGGCCAGAATCTGTATTTTAAATTACACCAATTATACATACTTACTTTGAATTCCACGGGAATGGCTAATATCTTGGTGGTCGGTGGATAATTATGTTTACAAATTACTCAACAAAGTGTGATATTCGCAAGGAAGCGACTTTATAATATATATTTTTTGAAAATGGTATCTCAAAAAGTATTAGAAAAATCCCTTATCTCAATGTTGGAAGACATTGCCTCCGGTCCTTGTTTTGCTCTTTCTTTATTTCTCACTCGAATTGCTACGTAAAACTGCATTTTAGCTTGATTCTAGCACAACATTTTTTATTTACAAGTGTAAGTCGAATGCTCAGAAGCAATCGTAGACTTTTCCAAATTTCCATCCAAATTTGAATGTCAAATTTGACATTCGGATCGAGCCGAACGCTGTAGAATACAGTGAGTCGAAGGCATTCGAAAACGGATCGAATTTCAATCCGTTCTCGATAGTGTGTATGTATGTATGTAAACACTTTATTGCACATAATAAAAATTACAAAACAAAAGAGATGGATACAAAGAAAACTATGTACAAAGGCGAGCTTATCCCTTAGAGAGATTTCTTCCAGCTAACCCTCGAGAGAAACGAAAGGAGACTAATCGCAGGATCTGCGTACTTGCGCAATAAGGAATTTTAACTAACTTATATTATCTACTTTAACGCTACAGTAATTATATTGATAATACATATATATAAAATATAATAGATTGAATTGTTATTGATGCGGTTGCAGATGGACGCGTCCATGCAATTCGCAATTAAATAAAATTAATAGCAATAAATAATTGCAACTGTGTCAACTCAGTGTAAGTTTTAAATGCTGCGTGTGAACTAAAAAACTGTGTCACCCGGTGGACTATGAAAGTGAGTAATCTGTGAGTAGCATTTAAGTATATTAATATGGATAGCCCGTTTCAACGGAGCTCTCTAATAAATAGAAGCCCTCCCCCTCAAAGACGACACTCAACGCCTCCTGTAAATCAGCCCGAACCCGAACCAGAAAGTCCGCCCGAACCAAAACCTAGATGTGACCTAATTACGACCCCTGAGATCCAACATTGGATTACAACAATTGAGCACTCGCTTCATGCTATTTGCACAATATCTGGCGAAGGCAAGATGAATTCGGAACAAAAGCTAAAAATATGTAACATCACCAGAAATGTACTGAAAGAAAGAAAGAAAGAAAGAAGAAGACATTTATTCACCATACAATACAGACACCAAAATAGCATACAAATTAATAATGTGGTGAAAAGGTGCTGCCTCAGCCAGGCTGTTTTTCAGTCAGCACCTGAGTTGACTGCTAACAACATGCATTTAAGATGCAGCACAATAATTACTGAGAAGAATCTCTGGTTGCAAGACCACTTATAAACATTAAGAGAAAAAAAAAATGAACTTAACAGCATTGCTCAATGCTCACACTTACGAAAAACTCAGACTCCATCATGGGTTAACATTTAGAGACTCAACTTAGTTTACCTAACGATTTGGTGACCAGATACATGATGATTTTTGTTTTGACATTAGCCACTCTCTGGACAATCTTCTGAATTGGCAAATTGTTTTTGAATTCTTAACAGGAGGCGGAAGATCGTTCCATATTTTGGATGCTGAGTATCCAAAGCATCCCCTGAAGAACTTCAACTTAGGTTACGGTAAAACCAATTTAGGAAATCGTTCAGACCTCTTTTTACCTGGACCCGCACTAGTCCATTTAAGCTTTCTTGCTAGGTAGGCAGGGATCTCAAGGTTCTTTAGTCCTTACTAATATTATAAACGCGAAAGTTTGTAAGTATGGATGTATGGATGTATGGATGTATGGATGTTTGTTACTCTTTCACACTCAAACGGCTGGACCAATTTTGATACAATTTGGTATGGAGGTAGCTGACACTCTGGATTAACACATAGGCTACATAATTTTCCCAAATTCCCACGGGAACGAAGTCCCGGGCAGAAAGCTAGTTTGAAAATAAAATTACTAAATTTTAACGTCCTTCTATTTTTCATATTAACTATGTTGTAAGTATTTAAGAATGGTGTGATGTGAGATCGTTTAGGGACGTGGTAACAGAATCTGATACACGAGTTTTGCACTCTCTGCAATTATTTTTCAGCTTTTTTATTCAGGCAAGGACCATACACTGTATCACAATAATTCAAGTGAGACAAAACCAGACATTCCATCAACCTCCATCTTACTGACTCACTCAGAAAGGGTCGAATGGCATACAGGGTTTTTAAAACTGCGTAGCATTTACCTACTTTAACAAGTGATCATAAAAGGTTAGGTTACTGTCAAGAACCAACCCAAAGTTTCGACAAGACAAAGATTCCGTGATCGGTTGACCGTCTAAACATATAAGGTGATTTTTTATTAGACCCAAATATTTTAAGGGCTTTATCTGGTACCTAAATAAACTCTATTGGTGTAATTTATTTTTATATTCATACACTAGTTTTCGAGGAAAATAACAAATCAATACGACTAATCAATAAAAATTAAACACTCTGTAGCATCATTTGTATCCACTGTACTACGTGTACGTATGTAGTGCCGTGTAGAATACGTAATCACATTACACTCACACTAATACAAACAATCAAAAACATCAATGAAGCCGACACATGGTGCCGCTACTCGCTCTCTTTCCCGCTCTTTTTAACCCCCGACGCAAAAAGAGGGGTGTTATAAGTTTGACCGCTATGTGTGTGTGTGTGTCTGTGTGTCTGTCTGTGGCACCGTAGCTCTCAAACGGGTGAACCGATTTGGATGCGTTTTTTTTTATTTACAAGCAGGTTTTTTGGCGATGGTTCTTAGATACGTTTTATCAAAATCGGTTCAGCCGTTTCAAGGTCATCAGCTCTTTTGTTAGCTGCGGTAGGGTTCTTAGACTCTTAATGTGTATTTACTTTACTTTCAAACATACATGTGACCTAAAACTTGAAACACTTATGTATGCTTAATAACTATGCAGGATTATGGAACTCATGGTCTGATGCTGCAGCCAGGATATCCAGAACACTAGCACACTCTTAAAAAATAATAGCAAATATGTCGTGTTTGGACTCGTTTTGTTCAGTATTTGATTCTGCATACAATGCAATGGTGGCAACACGGTGAGCTGATGCTGCGGCCAGGATATCCAGAACACTACCACATCCTTGAAAAAATAATAGCAGATTATGTCGTGTTTGGACTCGTTTTGATCAGTATTTGATTCTGCATACAATGCAATGGTGGCAACACCGTGAGCTGATGCTGCGGCCAGGATATCCAGCACACTAGTACACTCTTAATTATTTTGAAAATAAGTTAAAAATTTTGAAATAAAAATTAAATTAAAAATTTAAAAGCAAAAAAGTAAAGCGGACATTTAAAAAGTAAAAAATAATACCTTTCGTTGAGCCATCAAATTTTCAGAAATTCCTATATATATTTTAATTATCGAAATCGATGGATGGCACGATAGGGTTTGCTCATTAAAATGGCGCTATAATGTCGCGTCGGGGTACCGCTTTAGTGAATCAGTGAATAGTCAATCAAATGAAGGGTCTGATTTACTAAAGCAGTACCCCGACGCGACATTATAGCGCCATTTTAATGAGCAAACCCTATCGTGCCATCCATCGATTTCGATAATTAAAATATATATAGGAATTTCTGAAATGAATTTGATGGCTCAACGAAAGGTATTATTTTTTACTTTTTAAATGTCCGCTTTACTTTTTTGCGGGGGGGGGTTTTTAAATTTTTAATTTAATTTTTCCATAGTCGCAGCCATAGTAAAAACGTAATAACAGTGTTTTTCTCGCTCCCGCCACACGCTACGGTCAGCGGCGGCGGCCGGGCCCCCCGCGCCCTATCCGAGCGCCCGGTTCGCGCATGCGTGGGGCCAGTTGCCATTGACACTCGGATCTCGCGCATCTCTTCGCTAAGTTAACCTCTAAATTTCCATACGGCTTTATGAACTCTGCAAATGATACCTATTCGCTATCATGAGGTGGGCGATGGTGCACCGGCACTCACGCGGAGCGGACGCTGTACTTGTCGAGGCGGTCTCATCATCTGGCCAGCAAGTTAGCCTGATCTCATGCCGGTGGATTTTCACGTGTGGGGGATTTTCACAAACGATCTAGATTATGGGAACGAGGACCGAGGACCATCTAAACAGCGAATGAATTGCATGCTCGCATCGTGAAAGTATTTAATGTCTACCTACCAACATTCTGTTTGCAAGTGTTCAGAAGAGTGCGAAGACAGTGTTAATCTACCTACTTGCTTGTGGGTATCTATCTACAGGTGTTAATGGACCATACAATCCAAACAACGGATGAAGCGCATGCTCGCATCGTGAAAGTACCTATTTAATGTCTACCTACCAACATTCTGTTTGCTAGTGTTCAGAAGAGTGTGAAGACAGTGTTGATCTACCTACTTCCTTGTGGGTATCTATCTACAGGTGTTAATGGACCATACAATCCAAACAGCGGATGAAGTGCATGCTCGCATCGTGAAAGTATTAAATGTCTACCTACCAACATTCATTCTGTTTGCAAGTGTTCAGAAGAGTGCGAAGACAGTGATCTACCTATTTGCTTGTGGGTATCTATCTACAGGTGTTAATGTAAATGAATTGTAACTTTTAAACACTCCAAATTATAACAATGACGAATAACGAATACAATTACTTATTTATTTTGTTATTTTCATATGTTACTACCTACAATACAGTAACTACCTGTTTTTTTATCTGGTTTTATTTTGTCTGTCTACATGAAAGCCTGTAAATAAACTAGCTACCAAAAACTTACTAATTAGGAACACTAGTATGTCCTTCTCCAAGGTTAAAACTGCCTAGGTACCTAAAAAACAAAAGTTATAATATCTTCTTTTTTTAAAAAAGGGAACCGCCCATAGAGTAACTTATATATACGGAGAATAGAGTTGTCAGTTTTATTTTTGACGTAGCGACATCTAGTAAGCTGTGTACGAAACCAATCCAGCTATAAACATATCTTTAACTATACACTCCACTATATATATATATCCCTTCTCTTTAATATTAGAAAAAGGTTTTTTGTGACTTAATCCTGCAATTTGCGCTTTTATTTCACTAACTTACGGATTAATTAATTGATATTAGGCACTTAAGTGAAATAAAAGCGCAAATTGCAGAATTAATAATAACATACAATAAGATTTCATTCAATAAAACAACATTACTTATTTTCGCTTTCTTTTTCTTTTATTTACATTTTGATATGCCAATTTTTGCAATTCATCTTCTTTATCGAATTCCTTAATCACACCACTAAGAATTTTATTAATATTTCGACACCAATTACACAAAAAAAGCATTGAACTTGTCGTGCAGATTTTTTCAATGATGTCTTTTCTATGATTATAAAATGAAATTAAAATCAATCCTAGTTTCTAAAACTAATTTTATATAATTTTGAATATTATTGATTGCAGAATTAGATTTTAATATAAAATGTGTAATGTCTTGTATTATAGAAAAACATTCCACTGATTGACGGCTTGGGTATGTCAGGCAGGCTTTCTTTTTGTCGAATTCCTTCATTTGGATATAATTATTTTTATCAAAAGAATAAAAATTATTTTTACAAGTTTTACAGTTCTTAAAAACATTTTTGTTACATTGTTTTAATATGTAACCGGTTACGTACTCTAGAGCAGCTATTATTCTTGGATCTTTACTTTTAATGTCCAAATCTACAATCATTCTGTCATCAACAATGTGATCAAAATCTATACTAGTATTGAGCTGATCGTTATTGGTTTTTATTTTCGATAAAAACAGTTTTTTCAAACATTTGAAAACAAAACACGAGTCTTTCTCACAATTTGAGCCCCTAATATAAGAATTGCTTAAATTATTTACAATTAAGGAAACAAAAGCAGCTTCAAAACCGGCACATGACGGAGAATTGTTTCTATAGCCATGACTTCTCACGGTACCGAAAAAGTTCTCTATTGGGTCTTGATTAAAGTGTCGGCACCATATTGACTTCATTTTAAATTCATTGAACATTTTTGTTTTTATAAGTTCCATATTTTCTAAAGTACGTAACCAGTTAGTAATGGAAGGCACCACACCGATGGTCCCTTTCTTGCTGATAAATTTCATAGATTTTAAAACCTTCTTTGAATTATTCCATACTTCAATGTGTTTTGAGCCTGGCGTTACAGCTTGTAGTAATGGCTTGCCACTTTTTGTGAGAGAATTGTTGTAACTTCCGTTCAAAGAGTCAAAGAGCTCGTCAAAGAAAAGAAGTAGGTCTGCAGTTGCTTTACACTCTTCTGGCAATAAACCTTGATCTGAAAGAAAGTATTAAATTATTTTTAAATAATTGTATGATAAAATAAGGAAGGACTAACATTACTTTTTTTTTTTTAATTATTTTCTGTATTATCTTCATTGTTTGATTGATGCACACGTAGGTAGTACATTGGATTGTATAGCAAACAACATTTTATCTGCATATTACAGCAATATTTTTGCAGTAAAACGTCGGTGGCATAATGGCTAGCGGGTCGATCTCGTAAGCGGGAGGTACCATGTTCGATCCCCAGTGTCGACACTATGAACACCAATGACTTTTACTGAATTAGTTGCACGCTAAGCAATGCTCCTGCAGTGAGGAAAGCTGCAATTACAGTCGCCTGAATGTGTAACCATGAATCTAATCTGGATAGATCCCGTGTTAGCAGGGTCACAGAGTTCAGATGGAATTATTTACGTTGTAATTACCTCATCATCCAAACCCTTGATGCCCCAAACATGAAACGAGACATAGCGCTAGGAAGAAGAGACATTATCTCTGTCTGGTCTTCTTAGCGCTTTGCGTGGCGCGGAAGAGACAGTATCTCTGTCTATTCTTCCTAGCGCTTTGCGTGGCGCGCTACAAACTCAACAATGAAAGGTAAGATAATTAACGTACCTGCCAAGAAGCCCATATTCACACCAACAGAGTGACTAAAAATCTGAGCTGCATGTTTCACCTTCATTTTTGGAATTTCCTTTGGGTCGCAATGGTACTCCGTGAGTTTTTTTATCAATTTAATGCCCTTGTATGTTGGGTTACATTGATGAAGTTTTACAATATGTTCCCACTTTGCTACACGCACAGTTCCGTCAAGAGTATATTTTAGATTTTTGCTCAGCAAATTATTACGAATGCCTTTTAATAAATGAGGGACATCATACAAAGGTATGATTTCTTCATTGTCCACTTTGAATATTTTTTTCTTTATGTCTTCACCTTTTTTCAGATTTTCTCCTTTCGTCTCCTCAATCAAGTAATTGATGGCGCTGACATTGGATGATCCTTGGTCACATACCGTGGCGATAACTTTAAATCCTATGCTGTGCAGTTTTCTTATTATTTTTTTTATTAAATATGCCAATTCTACTTTTTTTGTGCTTCCAGAACAAAACGTATAGCAGATTGGCTGTTTATAATTTAAGATCACTCCTCTTATCATAAAAACCAATACGTGATCAGCAATTTTCTTTGTAGATTTTTCACCATCGTCCACAAATCCAGTTATTTTATCTTTTTTTTTCGATTATAATCAAAATGCGGCGTTAAAGCCATCTCGTCAAATATTAATGTACAGAGTCTGTGATCTGGTTTCATTGATTGGGCACGCTTTTTTAATTGCAGAAAAATATTTTCATTAATGCCCGGTTTTATGGAGGCTCTTGAAACCATCCGGCTCAAAGTGTATGCTGATGGCAGAACAAACATGATGGCTCAGAAATCTATAGGCTTTGGGACCAGATTTGTACATGGACAAAGCCATTATTTTTTCTTCTTTCGTAAATCTACGGCCCATTTTTTTTTACTGTATTCTCTGAATTGAAGCATAGTAAAAATCGCCGCGATTGTAGTGAAATTTTTCACAGCACGCAAGAATGTCTTGTTTTCAGATAATTTCATTGCTTTCTTCAATCTTAAAGAAAATTTTTCCTTCGCTGCAGTAAGAACCTTTACTTCTTTTTGAAGGGAAACAATCTTCCTTTTCAAACTTTTCTTTGGCTCTGTAATCTTTCCAGAACCTGTAATTGTGGTTAAAAATACAATTACACATTATGCTTTGTTGCTTTAAATTAAATACTAAAACATAAATGAACAAGGAAATCAAAATACTTCTTCACGAGAATTTTTAGAAACAAGAAATTGGTGTGTCTGATAGATATTATAATGATATAAACGAGGAGCTATGCATATATGGGGTAACTTTAAATTAGTAAGCAAAACTTCAAAGGGTGATTCTTCTCATGAAACTGAATAAATTTCCCTGAAAAACCAATACGAAGATCTAAAAAAATTAAATTAGACTTTCAATCAATCAATGCCATCAGACCAGTTGATGGCACAAGTTGTATGGAGCGGCAAGTTTTTTTTCAGCTCTTATCATAAAATAAGATCGTGGCAATAAAGGTTTAATTCAGTAGGATTGATGTATGTATAACCTTCATAACGTAATCAGGATGTCATGGTAAAATTATATACCTCATTAAGTTTATTGTTCAATTGTGCTATAATTAATATGTTTTAATTTATTTATATTTTGTAATATTTGCATGCTGAATATTTATCGGCTAAGCATGTTGGCCTCAGTTTATATAAATTGTAACATCTTTATACCATGTTTATTGCAAATAAATAACTATGAACTATAAAATAATTACCTGTTTGCATCATGCGTTCTTCTTTCTCAGCAAGACCTGGCAAGTAACTTAGTTCCACGCCTGGTATAGAACCTACAATAACAACAAAAAGGTTTATTTATTGAGCAAAACTTGAGATACCTATCAGTAGAATCGTTGTCTCCATGGATCACAATAAATTCACAATATAATTGATAGTTTTTTTTAAACGCTACACACTCAAAGACCCACGCTAAGATTTTCGCTTGTGTTGTGGGTCCCTTGGAACACACATAAAGACAGACACGAACACCCATGACCCAAGAACAAACATCAGCTTTTTACACAAATATTTGGGGATCGAACCCAGGACCCACCGATCAAGAGGCAGCATCACTACCACTCGACCAAACCAGCCGTCAAAATAGAGTCAACCTCAGTTATTTATATGTATACTTACATTCAATGAGAATTAATTATATAATTATAAAATTTGTGATAATTAATGATTAATTAAACAATATTTACCTGATTTTTGTGAAGTTCCTTCTTTTTCTGCAAAATCTGGTGAGCGAATAGGCTTTGCTTGTGGCATAGAACCTGTGAACGATTTTTTTATTAGTCAATAATAAAATCAGCTATCACATGAGTTTTGGTGGCGTTACTGCTAGCAGGTTGGCCTCATAAAGAGCTATCGACTTCATTCCCCAGTGTTATCTACTTTTCCCTTCTGATTCGCATGAATTGCTTCTCTGAAAAATTGCACAACTGGTTGCCTGAATATGTAAATGGTGCAATATGATCAGGTTACCCTTTGGCAGGCTCATGAAGGTCAAATAGTGGTCCCTCAACTTTGTTTACCTCATCTACCAAATCCTAGATCACATAGCCAAATCCGGAAAGGGGTCAAAGCACTAAGAAGAAGAAGGGAATAATAATTGTTAGTATCGGAGAACATATTTTCATTTTTGTTGAATTTACCTGATGTTGATGGAATTTCAGAATCAGTTGCAGGAAAGACTTTGTTGGTAACATCTCCCAAGATATTCCTTTTGACGACAAAACCTGTAAGTGAGCAAGTAATTTTTTTTTAAAAATAATTCTAAAAAATTAAATAAAATTTAGTGTTGTAACCTAGTGTAAATAACATATCATATTCAGTTCCAAGCTATAATAGTATCTGTTTGAGATGTCTTGTGTGTTAGTTTATATTGGTTTAGTTAACATATCTTTTAAATAACTCCTGTTTGTATTGTTACTTTGTCCTAGATGTGGTTTTACAGTTTCTTTGAAAGCCAGAATGTGGCTACATTTTGTTGTCAAAGCTGAGTGTCGATTGTTTCCCTAGTTTCAAATATTCTAACCAAATAAATAACAAAAACATATATTTATTTCTCTTGCAAATGTTTTACGTCAGAAAATAAAAATAATTGTGTAAAAAGCAGATGGTTGTTCCCGGGTCATGGGTGTTTGTGTTTGCCTTGATATTCCAAGGGACCCACAACACAAGGAGAAACCTTAGTGTGGGTCTTTGAGTATATGGCGTTAAAAATTATAGCAAAAAGACATTGGAATAATAAACATAATTACAAACCTTTAAGGTTCTGTGTCGGCACTGCATTCTTGCTCAGCATTTTGCTCCAAGTCAAGTATCTTTCATTAAAATGTAAAGCACATATCCGGCGATATTTATATATATATAGTCATCTTCTAGTGTATAAATATTTCCTCCAGTTGCATTAATCCATGTGCGAAAACGATTAGGATCCTTCTCGGGATTAGGAAACTTGTGAAGAATTACACCATCTTCTTCACCTACAATTGACAAAAGTATATAATTAGGTAGGTACTGCAAGGTGTCTTTTAGGGGGCAGTAATAAAACATCAGCTGGATTCTTGGTGAAGCTGGGTTATAATTAATAACAGTAAATTCTTCGTAATACAATCTTTTACTTCGTTAATAAATTCACAGCTGAAAAACTAAAACACCTGCTTAAAAGTGCTATTGCACGCCTATCATCGAGTACAATTATATCGCGGGTTAAAGACTATTAATTCGCAAAGAACAAATATTCAATCCGCCACGATCAAACAATGAATGGCGCAAGACCAGATCTTCAATCATTTCGAATCTTGACATCGAATACCATTTCAAACCTTTGAAATTGATATTCGAATTATCTTCTTCGAAATGATCGAATGAGAAAGAAGTTGCGTTATGCCCGATCCTCTGTGAAGGTGTGCATACCACAACTGCCTCCCCCCCATTGAAAAATTTTCGATCGGTCGAAAATTTTTTTCAACAGGCCTACCTAACTTCCTATACGATGGCCCTAAGTTTTTTAATCCATCGGGGTGGCCTTGAAGTAACATCTCTGGCCTTGAAGTAGCATCTCTCTGGCCTTGAAGTAGCATCTCTCTGGGCTGCATTGGATCAGGTGGTCGGGTCGGTCTTCTTTCTTCCATCAGGATAAAGATCTTCTTTGTTCGGATGATGGGGAAATAAGACCGAATATTAAAAGCTCCTAACAAACCCGCACCTGTCCCTAACTAAAAATTAAAAGGAGTAAACAAGTGTTAGCTCGACGCTGCACACCCGGGTACTGCCTTTATGAACATGAAGCCGAAGGTCACCAGGTGGTGGTGGACCCTGACCCCAAGTCAAAGACGCGGACTTAAAAAATTTCAAAACCGCACTTTAACACACGCGCCTAACTTCGAAACTACGGGTGTCTTCAGCGTCGTTGCTCGAAGTCCATATGACATGAAAAACAAATAAAACAGATCAGAACACAATAACAAAAATCTGAAAACAGAGCATTAGTGAAACTGGGAAAATATTTATATGCAAGTGCATATCCTTACATTGCACCTATACATGCATTCCCATAATGCCCCATATTACCATAATGTCTCCATATATTACCATAACGTCCCCTATTACCAAAACGTCCTTGTACCATAATGCCCTTATTACAGTATGCCCAAAAGATATAACATGTGAGTGCACAAAATTGCATTGACCTCTCCCTCACATGCATATTTTGTCGGAGTGCCCATGTTATGGCCTCAAAGGCGGAGGACCACTGAGTATGAGGGCCAACATAAACCCTCCTCCCCTCCTTAATTGGAAAAAGGGAGTTTTTCCCATGCGGACCTCGCTGAAAAGAAAAATTAATGAAAAGAGGCCAATAACAAAGGAGGGCCATTGAGAGGGGACATAAACCATGTCACTCTCCCCTTTCCATGGTCCTTCTATTGAAACTCCTGCACCTGATATGTAGCACTCCGTACAAATAAGGGCTTGAAACTCGCGGCGTAGCACCAGCGTCTTGATACGGCTTATAACTTGCTGCTGCACGGCGCGGGTCTCAGTTAACGATGGAAGAGGTTGGGATGCTCAGCTTCGGACGCCCATCATATTCGCCAACATAAGCGAAGGCAGAACCGAGCCGGAGACTTCCCGCATTCTTCCATTCACAATCCATGGTTGTCTTCATTTCACTACGAACAGAACACACAAACTTTAATACATTTAAAAAAACTAACTAACAGCCCAGGGATGTTTTTTATTAACATTACCTGCTAAAAAAGATAAAAATTTAGAAAAAATTATACAAAGAAAATTTTTGCTATGACATGACAGTGACATGACTGACGTATAGAATGCCATCAACAAATAACCATTTTTTTTTTTAATTTAGGCAAAGGTAAATTAATTGGCATTGGCGTACACCGCCCCTTTTATGCCAGAAAGATTGATGAATGAATCAATCACAAACCCCAATGAAAAAAGAAAAACATTACCATAAACCGAAATATGGAGTCTGTGACATCTTTCTTTATCACATTAAAACTTACTCAACATAATATTAATCAAGATCTGAAACATAAAAGAATATTAACACAATATAATGGAAAAAACATTCTACACAACGCAGAACAAAAACATGAAGAAAAAAACATGCGTCATTGTCTCAAGATCAATCTTTTCATACGATTAGGATGGACCACAAATTGAAGTGTCGATGAGAATCTCTTCACCACATAAGAATATCTTGAAATTCTTCTGACGACACGAAAAGGACCCTGGAAGAACCGCATTAATTTGACAGATCTTCCTGTAACTCTCCTTGGTACAAAAATTAATACTTTGTCCCCTTCATTAAATAAAGTTGGTTTAATCCTTTTATTGTAGTTCCTTATTTGCCTCACTTGTGCCTTCTTTATATTATTTACAGCTTTACGAATAAGCATCTTAGAGAATTCTTGCCTTTGAGACATATTTCCCAACAATCCAGTGCAATTTATACTCAAAGTTCTTTCTTCTTGCGTAGAATCTTCTCTTGCATGTAATAAGAGATAGGGTGACATGCCAGTGGAGCTCTGCTTGCTCGTATTGTAAGCGTGTACCACCAATGGAACAACCGCACACCTATCACGTTGATTTGGTGAACAATACTTTGCTAACATGTCAGTGATAGTCCTATTGAAGCGTTCCACTAACCCATTAGTCTGTGGGTGAAAAGAAGTAGTATGGGTTAATTTAGCACCAAAAGATTCCACAGTTTCCTTCACAGCATGAGCGGTAAAGACAGTTCCTCTGTCAGTTAATATCGTCTGAACTGCTCCTAATCTGCAAAAAAATTCCTCAATAAGAAAATTGCATATCACATCAGCATTCACTCTTGGTACCGCTTTACAGATAGCATATTTAGACAGGAACTCAACTGCCACAATTATATACTCATTACCTCTATAGGATCTTTTGAACGGACCCAGAATATCCACTCCCACTCTTTCTAAAATATTTTTCACTTCAATAGGGTGAAGTTCCATTCTTGTTTTCGTAGTTGCCCGCTCTTGACAAATTAAACAAGATTTTACATACCTCTCTATACTTTTCAAAGCTCCGGACATAAAATATTTATTTTTGAATTTTTCAAATGTTTTTGTGAGGCCTAAGTGACCTCCTAAATATGGGTCATCATGCAATCTTTCCATCACATCTGAAAATAATTCACGTGCCAATACAAGTCTTTTCCTATCTTGACCATGGCATTTATCCACTCTGTAAATAAGATTATTAATCATAATATATGATTTATAGGAAGAGCTATTACCATTATTTATTTTAGCTCTAATATTAATGCAAAATTCATCACTTTCTTGAGCGTTCACATGCATGGATACATCGCATGGAAAAATTTCTAAATCCTCAGGGGCAGCCTGAACCTCTGAAGTGATAGATCTTTCCTTTTCCAATGGATTTCGGCTTAAGAAATCTGCCACCACATTTTCACGTCCCGGGCAGTGTACAACTTCGAAATCCCATTCCTGGATGGCTAATGCCCATCTGGCCAGTCTAGTAGTAGTATCTTTTTTTGTGGTCAACCAACATAATGCTTTATGATCAGTGACAACCTGGAATCGAAGACCAAATAAATATTGACGAAAATAATTCAAGGCCCAGATCAAACCCAGACATTCCTTCTCAGTGGTTGTATAACGGGTTTCAGGGTCTGAAAGTCTTCTTGATGCATAGGCTATCGGTCTCATAACATCATATCCTTGAGCCAAATATGCACCTAATGCCAAATCAGAAGCATCAATGTACAACCGGGTGGTCACCTTGGAATCACTGCTGAAATAAGATAAAATAGGTGGATTACACAGCTTGTCCTTTAGAAGATCAAATGCCTGCTGTTGTTGCTCTTGCCAAATAAACTTTGTATTTTTCTTTAGTAGAGAAGTGAGTGGCTGTGCAATCTTAGCGAAATTCTCCACAAATTTTCTATAATATGAAAATAAACCAAGTACTTTCTTTACCTCCTTGAAGGTGGTTGGCGGCTTTACCTCTTTAATGGCTTGGGTTTTCCTTGGGTCGGGTTTAAATCCATTGCCCGAAATGAAATAACCCAAAATTGATAATTCTGTAAAAGCAAACTTACATTTTGAAGGCTTAAGAGTGATATTAGCGTTCCGTAGTCGCTCAAATAATTTTTGTAAAACCCCTAAAAATTCTGAAAAATTCTTGGCATACAGGACTACGTTGTCCACATAGACAATAGCATTCTTATACCTCATATCGCCTATGATCTTGTCCATCATGCGTTGAAATACAGCTTGACTTGTACGCAAGCCAAAGGGTACCACATTGAACTCATATAAACCGGAACTTGTAATAAATGCGGTCTTCTCTTTTCCTGAACTGATGACAGATTGCTAGTACCCGCTGTTGAGGTCCAGCTCAGCGAAGTACTTAGCTCCAGATAGATAATTAATTATGTCGTCAATCACTGGTATTGGATACGAATCCGTTATAATCTTTTTATTTAGACGTCGATAGTCAACACAAAACCTCCATGTTCCGTCTGGCTTCTTGACAAGTACGACAGGAGAAGCATATGAACTCTGGCTTTCCGAGATAATGCCAAGTTTTAACATTTCTTGTACTTGTGACTCAATTATGTCTCTTTGTACTGGGGACACTCTATAAGGTCTTGAAAACACAGGTTCTTCATCTTTAGTTTGAATGTGGACCGGAATGATACTACATCTGCCCAATTGGTGATTCTCGAATGCAAATCGATCTTTGTATTTTACTAACAAGTCATACAGTGCCGTCCTCTGACTATCAATTAATTCTTCATTAATTATAAAAGAACCTTCAGTGGTACTTTGAAAAACATCGACACAAAAATTACAATCCATCGCTTCTGAAAAATAAACATAGTCGTTATTATGTAACTTTTCGCTATAAATCGCGTCTAATGAAGTTTTTTCATCATGTTTGGTTATAAAAGGAATAGAAGCTCCCTGTAGGCTCAAACATTGATTATTAAAATCAACACAAGCTTTAAATTCATTAAGAAAATTTTGTCCAAGAATTAATGGACAGGAAGGAATTAATACTGCCATTCCACGAAAAGTAACTTCTAATCCTCCAGGAAGTAATATTGGTGTTTCTATGTAACCTGCAACCTGAATCAATTGATTATTAATTGCTCTAAGAGACATTGGTGGCGCAGATTTTAACGGAATGTTTAAAATATGGCACATAGATGCTGAAATACACGAAACAGCGGCACCAGTGTCTATGAGAGCTACCACCTTAGGTTTGGCCGGATCATTCAATTGTAAAATAACCAAAGGTTTGCTCTTGTAACCAAATAGCTTCTTCTTAATGTCCTCTTCATCGGTTGAACCGTTTGGAGAAATGTGGTTCTGGTTACCAACCAATACTTCTTCTTGTTGGGGAACTGAGGATGGTGTAGACGGCTCTTCTACCGTTCCCCTTAGCGGAGCCGCCTGGCGTTTCCCGAGTCGCTTCCTGCTTGGTTCCGCGCTTGCCTTGGGCGGAAGTTGTATCTTCCTCGCGGGGCTGGCGAACCATTGCCACCCGGCCGCTGGCGCCAGTTAGGTGTGCTGTGGTCAACACGCTCTGCGCCTGGTGAAGGTCCTCCAGAGGAGGGCCCTGCCTCCGATTCTGGGGTCTGATGCGTTTCCGCACGGCGTGGTTCACGACCCGGAGTAAAAAACGGCGAATGCGACGTCGAGTCTCCAGAAGGGTTGCAGTGGCAATGAACTGTATTATTGCCATTATTTAAACTTATATTCAGCTGCTTTTCTGGTGTTTTAACATATAGCTCCGTCATCTGCTTAATCAGTTCCTTCAATTTATTTTTGTCACTATGTAGTGATGTGGCGAGCTTGGATTTAAAGAATGGACGTGTGGTCTTAATAAACTGTCTAATAAAAATATCATCTGGAATTTTCGCTTTTGTTGCCAATTCTTGTAAGGCATAGAAATATTCAAGTAAATTCTCGTCATTAAGCTGTTGTCGGTTGTAAAATTTTTCTTGTAAATTAATTGAGGATTGAAATTCCTCTAATAGCAAATTCTTCAGGTCGGCAAAGGTCTTGCATTGAGATATAATTGTTTTATAAAAGGATAAGGCCGGACCTGCCAGTACAGACTGTATTATAATTAATTTGTGTTCGTCCTCGAGTTTCTTAAGGATGGCCTGTGCCTCAAATTGGGCTAGAAACTCTTCAATGGAGTCATTAGTGCCACAAAATTTAGTCGACACATCCATATTAAAATAAGGTTAATTTTCAATTAATAAAATAAAAATTTTAGGTTTACTTAGCTTGTAATCCTGGGATCATTAAGCGCCTGACACCACTTGCAAGGTGTCTTTTAGGGGGCAGTAATAAAACATCAGCTGGATTCTTGGTGAAGCTGGGTTATAATTAATAACAGTAAATTCTTCGTAATACAATCTTTTACTTCGTTAATAAATTCACAGCTGAAAAACTAAAACACCTGCTTAAAAGTGCTATTGCACGCCTATCATCGAGTACAATTATATCGCGGGTTAAAGACTATTAATTCGCAAAGAACAAATATTCAATCCGCCACGATCAAACAATGAATGGCGCAAGACCAGATCTTCAATCATTTCGAATCTTGACATCGAATACCATTTCAAACCTTTGAAATTGATATTCGAATTATCTTCTTCGAAATGATCGAATGAGAAAGAAGTTGCGTTATGCCCGATCCTCTGTGAAGGTCTGCATACCACAGTACCTACCTACTGTAAGGAACAACTCAGGTTACAGGTGTGGGAACTGCAGCAGGTTACTGGTTACTCGTAGAGAAGGAAATACGGATTCAATCTTTAGGAAATTATATTTAAATATCACTTGAAAATTAACACACAATGTTCAGTAGACTTCTTACTCCTACCACACTTCGTCAAAAAGTGAATAAAACCAGCCAAGTCCCCTCCTTTTAAAACCTTCCCTCCGTCCGTTGCCGTTTGACGTTTCGTGTAGTGTTGCCAATTCTCAATTCAATTTACCCAGAAACAAACTTCCGTTAAATAATTCTAAATTAAATTGAAAAACCTTACACTCGACCATCCTGATGTCGTGTATGCCCTCATACACGCGAACACCCAACGGAAACCTTACACTTGGCTGATTATATTCTCGAGAAAACAAATAATTCACTTTAAACTAAACAAAGTATACAAATACAAGTAGTGGAAAATCGATACATAACAGTTTAAAAAAAAAAAAAAATATATTTATTACAAATCAACTAGAATAATTTTGTATATACCTCTATATATTAACCATATATTCGTATGAAGAAAAAATAAAATAAAAATAAAAACGACTTCTTAAAAGAGAACCATAAAACCCATGTACAATTTAATGGGTACATAAACATAAAGCAAGTTATTTCTGCAAAGCTCAAATAATTAATAACCAGAAACCAGTATATATATTTAAAAAAATAGCCATCTCGAACTCCATTTTCGAGAAATAATCTAACCATACAATAACCACAGATTAGCCTCAAACTCCATTTTTAAGGACTTAAATAAAGATAGATTTGCCTTGAACTCCATTTTCAAGGACTTGAATAACCATAGATTTGCCTCGAACTCCATTTTCAAGGACTTAAATAACCAAAGATGCCTCGAACTCCATTTTCAAGGACTTAAATAACCAAAGATGCCTCGAACTCCATTTTCAAGGACTTTTTAACCATAGTCTTCTTGTCAGGTCGAGGCTCGACTCCATCTCGTCCTCGACCTGAAACAAGATAAAAGAAAAATAATGTAGTAAAGGAAATCTGGATAAATTAAATGGTTGAATCGATTATATAAATTACAAAATGTTTTTATGCGTATAAGAATAGAAAATAAAATAATATATTGTAAACTGTAAATTATGTAAATATACATTGTAAAATTTTGTAATAAATATAATAAAAGTAAACAATTTAATATGATGTAACAACTAAAAGGAAATCTAATTCTCAACTATTCATCATCGCTTGCATCATCCACGGTGTCTGTTCCATCATCAACCTCTAGAGCTGCTAAATGGATCCATGGTTTAATTCGATCTATAGCAACGGTTGTTTTCTTTTTATTTTTCATTCCCTCGAATCCTGCAATAGGAGCTACTCTATATCTGTCGTTTCCTAAGACTTTTGTAACCCTATAAGGCCCTTCGTATGAAGGCATAAGTTTTGTGCTTTTGCCGTCATTATGAAACGCAGTTTTTGTTATCTTTACTAAATCTCCAGTCTCGTATACGTGCGCTGGTCGACGCCCCTTATCATAATATAATTTTTGTTTCTGTTGCTCCTCATCAATTTTTGTTTTTACAGCATCACGTAAGGATAACAAATCATTGTTCTCACGCGTTTGTTCGATCACCTCATCCAAAATAGGGCTAATTTCACTGTTCATTGATGTACCAAACATAATCTCTGACGGTGATCTACCAGTGGTCTTTTGTATAGTATTATTCAGTCCCCATTGTATTTTGCCTAGCTTATTGTCCCACTCTCTATCATCATCCTTTAAGTTTTGCGCTGTCAGCGAATCCAAGATCGTCCGATTATAGCGTTCAACCTGCCCATTCGACCTAGGACTTGCCACAGAGTTTAACACGTGTTTTATGCCCTTGTCAAGGCAAAACTTCCTGAATGAATGAGAAGTGAAACAACTGCCTCTGTCACTAATCAATCGACTGGGAGACCTGAAGGTGTAGAAAATATCTTCCAGTACTTTAATCACATTAAAAGTGTTAGTGTTTCTTACCGGTTTTATAAATACAAACTTAGTAAACGAATCGACTACGACCAATATATGAGTGTGACCCCTTTTTGACTTCACAAAGGGCCCAAGGTGGTCGATGTGAAGTGTGTGAAAGGGAATTTCAACTTTTGGTATAGGGTGCAAAAATCCTTCGCGTGAATTTGTTTTCTTGGCATACGCACACTCGATACATGCGGCTACGTATTTCTGCACAAACCGTTTCATCTTGGAGAACCAATAATTTTTCTTGATACGCTCAAAAGTTTTTTCAAAACCCACGTGACCAATTTCGTCGTGATTTAATCTACACAACTGCCACCTTGCACCCTTTGGAACCACCCATCTTAATTTATTTTTATCTCCTCCCAAACACCGAAACAATTTATTGTCTTTCAATATGTAGTTTTCCTTCATATACAGGGTGTCCCAGAAATAGTGAATCAAACTGCTATGGGAGGTAGCTTGACTAATGTCCTATACATAAAAAATATGAAAAAAAAAAAAAACGCACATGACCATAAAAAAAGAATATCCGAAAAACGGGAAAATCATCAAACTTTCTTAAGTTTCCAGCTCTAATTATTGCGTTTTGTGTTTATTTGGTACAAAGAAACCCAAAACGCAATAATTAGAGATGGAAACTTAATAAAATTTGATGATTTTCTCGTTTTTCGGATATTCTTTTTTTATGGTCATGTCCGTTTTATTTGTTTTCATATTTTTTATGTATAGGACATTAGTCAAGCTACCTCCCATAGCAGTTTGATTCACTATTTCTGGGACACCCTGTATTCTAAGCTTTTTGAATCCAGATTACTGCCGACAACATCGCGAATTCTGCACAATTCAGGATCTCCTAATTGGAGGGTCAAGAGCCAGTCTTCATCGCTGATAGCCATCACTGCGGGATAGTTCTCGGGATCTTCGGTGTCTCGAGCATCTATCGGATTTCTAGACAACGCATCTACATGAGACATCTTCGCACCAGACCTATATTCTATTAAGCAATCAAATTCTTGAAGAGCAAGCCACCAACGAGCTATTCGGGGTATCAGGTCTCGCTTTTGGAATGTTGAGCGCAGTGCACTGCAGTCTGTGACTATTTTAAAACTTTTGCCTAGGAGGTATACTCGGAATTTCTTAAGTGAGCAGACCACTGCCAAAGTTTCCAACTCATAGGAGTGGAAATTTTTCTCCTCAGGAGTGGTCTGACGACTGAAGTACGCCACGGGTTGAAAGGGATCTGCGCTACCCTGAGGTCGCTGTAAGATAATTCCGCCTATGCCTAATCTACTTGCATCTGTATGCAATTCGGTCTCAGCCGTAGGACTATAAATTGTGAGTATAGGTCTGTCAGCCAATTTGTCCTTCAAGTCCATAAAGGCGTTATTCTGCTCGTCCGTCCATTCCCAGGATGAATTCTTTTTAAGTAGTTTAGTGAGTGGGTTAGCGATTTGCGCGAAGTTTCGAATGAATTTCCGGAAATATCCTACGAGTCCAAGAAACTGACGGACCCCATGAACATTTTGCGGGCATGGAAAATCAATGACGCTTTGAATTTTTTCATTGCCTGGTCGCATACCAGCCGCGCTTATCTCGTACCCCAGGTAATTAATACTATCTTTCAGAAAATTGCATTTTGACAAATTCAATTTGAGATCGGCTTTTTGTAGATGTTGCAAAATCTCTTCGAATCGATCAAGACATTCGGTCGCGTCCTTACCAAAAATTAATAGATCATCAATATACACAGTCGCTTTATCAAAACGAGCTGCCCCAAGGACATGGTTCATCATTCTTTGGAAGACTGCGGGTGCGTTTGCCAAACCGAACGGCATACGGTTGTATTCGTAATGTCCGTCCGGCGTGACAAACGCAGTCAAGTGTTTACATTCCTCAGAGATGGGCACCTGGTAGTACCCAGACATAAGGTCAAGAGTGATGAAACATGCCTGACCAGATAATCTAGCAATTTCATCCTCTATTATTGGCATGGGATACCTTTCCTTGACAGTAATAGAATTAAGCATTCTATAATCCACGCACATGCGAACGTTTCCATCCTTCTTGCGTACAAGGATGATAGGGCTGGCATAATTGGAAACAGATTCTCGAACTATATTAGCTTGTAACATTTCGTCCACCATTTCACGCACTTTCTCCCGTTCATGGTGGGATAAACGATAAGGCCTATACACAACGGGCCGTTGGCTATCAAGCTCTATTTTCATATTTGCGGCATTTGTGCAACCTAATCCCGCTAAATCATATGCAAAACATCCTTCGTAACATCGAAGTAGGTCCAAAAGACGATTTTTGTCAGCGTTCGAAACAGACTCCCCTAATTTTATCAGACTCTCATCAAACCCTTTTCTACTAAAATTTTGATGCTCATTAATAGTGTCATGAGGAGTTGTGACAAGCCTATTTACCACATTCACCCGTTCAGCCCTAGAGAATATATAATTCTTTAAAAGCTGGCATGGTACCGTGCATGGTGTCACAGTTACATATGTAATGCCGTCTCTTACCCGATAAACACCACCGCATATAATTAATTGCTGACATGGTTTGCCTACTAGTTTCGTATTAATCAAAATGTCACCGTTGATTTTAGTCCTGGTTGCGGCCTTGATACTAGCGGCGCCCAAAATCCTAATATTATCAGCAACATGAATCCCAAGTAATGGTTCTTCTTCACTGTCTACGCAAATATTACGAATATCCGCACCTGCATCGATAAATTGCAACCTATTTGCATCCTTGTATACGACAATATGTGCCTGTTCGGAGTATGTTTGGCCAATAAGCATGGGCTTCTCAAGTAAACTATCCTCGACGATACGACACGGGACCATAGCGTCTACCCCATCAATGGTTAAATTTAATTTTACTGATCCTACCGACTGCACGACACCATTACCAAATCCTTTCATTATTGATGGAGAATTATCATGTTCTAGGCCAAGTTTAGCAAATTCAGTGCGTCTAATCAAAGTTACCTCGCTACCCAAGTCTACAAAAGCTTGCAAGGATGTACCATTCACGCTAACCTCCTTGATAAATTTATCATTCGGGTTCGCGTCAGAAATAAGCATCGTTTTTGATACTACGTTGTCGGTTTTCTTTGAAGTTCCCGTAGATTCCGGGCAATTTTCGTGACATTGGCCTATCCTATTGCATTTACTACACCGGACCAAAGGCTTTGAGCATTTTTGATAGGGATGTCCAGTTTCTTTACAATTATAGCATCGCACATTCATATTTATGGGCACCTTAGAATTTGATTTATTGTTCGATTTATCATTCGACGCGTTGGAGTTTCTGTTATTGTTTGAATTTTGTTGGGGAAAGGATTCTTTATTGTTACTTGATAGAAATTTTAAAAGTTGGTCGGGTTCCACACAACGCAATGCTAGAGCACTTGACCTCATAGTCCTATCGTTGATACCGTGAATGATGCAATCAACGGCCTTTTTGCCTGTTATTTCACATTGGTTCAGAAGCGCAAGCTTTTCATAGTAATAATTTTCAATGGGCTCATTAAACTTACATCTACGCTTCAGCATATCCTCCAGGGACTGGCCATAATTCTGTTCGCATGGAAAAGCATTCATTAATTTGGTTTGCCACTCATCCCAGCTGTAAAGTATCGAATGCAGACTCTCGTACCAGGTTTTAGCCAGTCCCTGCAGTTTTTGCATGGCAAAATGTACAATGGTCTTGTCATCCCAACCATACACAGAAGCACATTCGTTAACCTTTTTCAGCCAAACATCCATGCGCTGGCTTTTATTAGAGGGATTAAATTCTGGCAAAATATTTTTGTAATCTAAGTTTCTATGGCTCGAATGTGCATTCTGAGAAGGTTGTGACAAGCCTCCTTTGATTGACTGTATTATTTGCAAAATATCTTTAGAGGAAAAAGTAGGACTACTTGACCTTTGCAAACGACGTCCGACGCTAGCAGACTCGCGGTGTCTCTCGTCAACCCCGCCGTCCTCTCGTCGCCCTCGATGCTCGCTACGCTGCCGCCGTCTCTCTCTGTCACGCTCGTTCTGCAGGTCTTGCTCCAACAAACGAAGACGCTCCCGTTCTCGCTCCAACGCCACCTCACGTTCTTTTAGGCGTCGGCTGTGGCTTCGGCTACGGCTGCGGCTGCGGCTACGCCTTCCACTAAGCCGCGAGCGGCCCCGAGGCGGCGCCGGCGTCTCCAGGCGACGATGACTCGCCTCACGTTCAGATCGTTGATCCATGGTCACAACCTCGGCCTCGGCAAAGGAATAAATTAAAATTAACAATCTGTTTTTGCCGAATTAAACTTAAAATTAAAATATCTCGAAAACGGTAGGTCATAGAGCAAAACGGTTAAAATTTTGTCCCCTTTTATATACCCTACACTAGTGGATTCTAGGTCAAATAAGCCAGCTAATTTGTTAATCCGAAGCCTTTAGGTCTTGGAGATCAGCTCCTCTAACAAAGTTGTGACGAAAAACGAAACTAAGTCCTGCTGTTATAATTAAGCCATGAGCTGCGGTGGGTGGCCATCGGCTAGCGAGTGAGAGATACCAAGTTCGAGTCTCAGCGCAGACATGTACATGGACCACTCATTCAATCATATAATTACATTGGCCAATGATCTAACAGTAAGGAAAAACATAAGAAATCCTGCATATATAGATTATGCTTCAACCACATCAAAATTCTATCGCAAGGTCATGGAGGACAGACAGTAGTTAGCCCACTTTTGATTATACCTGGTTTTAATTTTGCCAAACTACCTCTCAATTCTCAATTGCAATAGCCTGGACCGACAATTAAACGTATACCTCACCGTCACCGCACAAAAATTGCTACTATGGTCACCCAACCCGATTCAACTTCTCGTGAAGTTTGCTTAGCCTGCCACATAACTGTGATAATTTACTACTGGATAGATAACTAACACCATAGCAGATAGAAAATGGTCACATAATGCTTGGCAGAAATAATAATAAAACAGCTACAAATTTATTTCTACAACGTGCATGATTGGGTACCATTGAGCACCATAATGTTAATTAGCTTATTAGCGTCAGACGACCGCATACTTGTTGAAATACTCGCAAATGCATCGTTTGAACAACATGATATTACTCATTTTGACCACGTGTTAAGAAAATTCTCGTAGTCATTTTGTTTTACTAAACGAAAAATAAATTATGGATTTAAAATTAAACCAAAATGTGATAAAATGGTATGCACTTACGTAATATTCGTGGCCGTGGTGATCCCACTTCTGAGTTGTAAGGAACAACTCAGGTTACAGGTGTGGGAACTGCAGCAGGTTACTGGTTACTCGTAGAGAAGGAAATACGGATTCAATCTTTAGGAAATTATATTTAAATATCACTTGAAAATTAACACACAATGTTCAGTAGACTTCTTACTCCTACCACACTTCGCCAAAAAGTGAATAAAACCAGCCAAGTCCCCTCCTTTTAAAACCTTCCCTCCGTCCGTTGCCGTTTGACGTTTCGTGTAGTGTTGCCAATTCTCAATTCAATTTACCCAGAAACAAACTTCCGTTAAATAATTCTAAATTAAATTGAAAAACCTTACACTACCTACTACATCCAAACAAATATTATAAAGAGGAAAGATTGTTTGTTTGTTTGCATTGAATAGGCTTTGAAACTACTGGACCGATTTAAAAAATTCTTTCACCATTAGGATGCTACATTATCCCTGAGTAACATAGGCAACATAATTTTCCCGAATACCTACGGGAACGAAGTCCCGAGCGGAATGCTAGTGATAAATACAGATAAGACAGTAGGGTGTCAGGTGAAAGTAGTGTTAGAAAATACTTACGCGTTCTCCCACACTGTGGTACACAACATTTTCTTTCTGCAGCCATGTTTATAAAAATGGGCAGACAAATACAACACAAAGTCCTAAGTACGAAAGCCGAGGTCACAAATAACACGGGAGTCAGAGTCCAAAACGTATGCCAAGGTCAATATCAAGTGTACAGAAACGATCGGAATCCAAGAGCGCGCCAGGGTCGTGAAATTAAAACAAAATATCATGGAAAATTGCAGATGAATCACAGAACTACACCAAACGAAACAAAGAACCGCCACAATCGCCACAATAAATATGGCGGCCCGCCCGGCCGGCGTTAACGTTTCTTTACACGTTTACAATCGTTTTTTTTTCTAGAAATTTTACGATTTTTGAATATCATCTTCGTGTATTATAAAACATATTCATGTTTGTGTCAAACTTATTGCAATAGTAATATTAACAGTTTTGTTTTTTGCTGTAAAAAGTTACTTAAAATTATATCACCCTAGAAGCAGTAACATAATTACGCGTGGAAAGAAACGCAGCTGTAATCACTGTCAGCAAAGTTTTTTCTATTTTCAAAATATTTTTAATATTTTTTATTATTTCATGCATATAAAAATTATAAGCAAAGCAATGACAATTTTTTTCTTATTATTTATGACTTTCATTAAAAAATGATTTAATAATGCGCCACCTAGAAAGCGATGTTCGAACTAAATCTGAAGGATCCGATTGCATAGAACGTCAAAATGTACTGAGTGAAGAGGCCCTGGAACCGCCTTTTAAAAACCGACCCACTGAAAAGCACATTGAAAAGCAAAATAAAATAATGATCTGGGTAGGTACCTAGGTATTTACTTAGTTATTGAAGTCGGTGAAGAAGACATTATAATTTTTGTTTTGGTAAGTAGGTACCTATTTTTCTTTAACTAATTTTTTTATTTCATACTTTTAGTGTCTGTTAGGTGCTTCATTTACTTTAGCTTTGGGTAACTTTTTTTTTAACATACCTACATACATACGGGTCGACTGAGAACCTCCTTTTTCGAAGTCGGTTAAATACTCAGCCTGTGTCAGTCCAGCAGTGGACTGACACAGGCTGATGATGGAAAATACTAAAACTTTCTCCTAAATGTCACAAATATTTTTCTGAAAGCTGTACCAAAATCGGTTCAGCCAAATGCGAGATAATCGAGGACAAACATACCTACTTACATAATACATACAGGTCAAACTCAGAACCTCCTTTCTTTGAAGTCGGTTAATTACATACACAAAGGTCAAACTGAGAACCTCCTTTTTTTTGAAGTCGGTTAATTACATACACACTGCAGGCCGAGTACGATAGTGACAGCGCTGCGACAACACAGTGGTCCTATGTCAAAATATCAGCATTGACAACGCCATAGCGAGCAAGCCTTTGCGCGGGACCCTCGCGCAATCAAAGTGAAGTTTCAGCGTGAGCCGAGTGCGAGTTTGTCGTTATCGTGCTAGAGCTGCAGGTCAAACTGAGAAGCCCAAATACGATATAGCTAAGTTATTTAGTTGAGGAGTTACCTATTTGTCATTACAAATCTACCTAGGTATGTAGATAGGTAGGTACAGGGACAACAGCACATCATGCTATTTAAAACTGTCAAATTTCTTCAATCGATTTTCAATTTTATCTCTAAGTATTAGAGTTTACAATCCATTGGGGAAATTTGACAGTTTGTGGTAACCTGATGTGCCGTTGACTGTACATACCTACCTCACTACACGTCTACTACATTTCAAGTTCAACCAACAATTTTTAAAGCAAAAATCATCACAAGATCATTTCTAATTAGTGATTTTAAATTGTGATTTACCTTTCTTGCAAAACTAGCTAGGCACCTATTTTAATCGTAGAGGTGTCTTAGGTATCCACGTGGACTGTCGGTAAAGTCAAACAAATTACCCGTATCTCATTGGTAGTCGGCCGCGGCTTAAGGATATTTACGCCAATCAGAAACGAGCGGCTTGTGCTTTGTGAATTATGATTTAATTCGGTGAAGGTTCCGTACATTTATTTTTAAACTCTTGACTGTTTCCGAAAAACTTTTGTGTGTATGCCCGGGATCTAAGAAAATGGATAGAACGATTTTAAATTGACATCAATAAGTTTAAAAGAACAGTGTGTTTTTTTTTGAGTTTATGTTACAATTACAATTTGTAATATTTGCTACATGTAGATATCAAAACTGATTTTGACGATTTTAAAAATTACGTTTTATACCATTTTAAAGTTTACGTTTTTATTGTAATCGAAAACTCTGTTTTACATACATGCTTACATCAAAAATCAAACAAAGAAGATCTTTCTGCCAAATTTCATCAAAATTGGTTCAATGATTTAGACGAGTAAAAATACCTGATTTACTTTCGCTTTTACGGTACTAGCTTACCGCTGCTTCACATTATTGTATTTGAAAGTTCGAAACACATAGTAGTCTATGTCTTTCCTTAGGTATGTTTCGAACTTTCACTTTGCCAAATTTCATTAATATCGTTTGAGCTATTAAGGCGTAAAAGCAGGCAGAGATACGGAAAGTTATTTTCACACTAACGATTAGTATGGATGTCCTTTCCTAAGGTTCAAACTCTGCCAAATTTCATCAAAATCGATTTAGCTGTAGCGTGAAAAGTTAACAGACAGTTATTTTCGCAGTTATACTATTAGTATGGAATTTGGATGTCCGTCCCCAAGATTGAAAGTATCTCCCTGTAAAATCTCATCAAAATCAAGTGAGTGGTTTAGATGCGAAAGGGTAAAACAGTTATTTCTGCATTTATAATTTTAGTATGGATTATGGATGACTTTCTCCATGATTTAAACTATCTCTGGCAAATTTCATCAAAATCGGTTCAGTGGTTTAGGTATGAAAATGAAATATTTCGCATTTAAAATACTAACTTTCCGCTACTTTACGTTATCCTTCTTTAGGGTTCAAAGTAATATCCTATCAAATAGGTATCATAAAAATTAAGTTTAGTGGTTTATGCTTTAAAAAAACAACAGACAGATTGAAATACAGTTATTTTCGCATTGATATTAGAATAAGTATAGTATTATCTTATCTGTGATATTATTATGGATGCCATTTATTAGTGGTGTTCAAATTATTTACCTACAAAATTTTCTTCAAAATCGGTTCAGTGGTTCAGGTGTGAAAAGGTAAAAAAAAAATAGACAGAGTTACTTTCGCTTTTACAATAGATAATACCTAAAGCTACTTCACATTATCATGTTAGAGTATATCCTTCCTTCGAGTTCAAACAAACTGTTATTCTACAAATATCATCAAAATCGGTTCAGCACTTAGGCGTCAAAAAGTTACAAACAGATAAACAGACAGTAGTATGCATATTAGTTTGGAGTACTAGTATGCCCTTTTCCAAGGTTCAAACTCCCTACTAAATTTTATCAAAATTGGTATAGTGGTTTTTGCGTAAAAAGGTAACAAAGTTACAATATGGATTAATATGAATGAAAAATTATCAATCCGGGACCCGCTCTCGCAATCTTAGCGATAAGCCTTCGCATAGGTACTGCAAGGTGTCTTTTAGGGGGGCGTTAATAAAACAGCTGGATTCTTCGTGATTCTTGATTATAATTAACAACAGTAATTTCTTCGTAATACAATCATTTACTTCGTTAATAAATTCACAGCTGAAAAACTAAGACACCTGCTTAAAAAGTGCTATTGCACGCCTATCATCGAATACAATTATATCGCGGGCTAAACACCATTCATCCGCAAAGAACAAATACTCAATACGCCACGATCAAACAATGAATGCCGCAAGACCAGATCTTCAATCATTTCGAATCATGACATCGAATACCATTTCAAACCTTTGAAATTGATATTCGAATTATCTTCTTCGAAATGATCGAATGAGAAAGAATTTGCGTTATGCCCGATCCTCTGTGAAGGTCTGCATACCACAGTACCTATTCAATCAGGTGAAAGGAAACTCAGTTTCGGAAAACCAATCCAATATGCAGCAGACAGAATTCTATTATTAAGTAATTAGGTAAATAAAGTTAATTAAGTATAAAGACATCGTAATTAAATAATTTATCGAAGTTAGATTTAGTATGAAGATTTACATTGAATCACTGAACCCTAAAAATAAAAATTTATTTTATTTTTGAAAGTCACTGCAGCGCAGCAGTTTCTTCGTGTCCGTCATGGACGTTAGTCGCATTTGAAACTTTAATAATTCTCATCATGTTATCGTGGAGATCATGGCCACAAAGTCTATGGTGGCATGGCTCGACGCAGAAGAGCATCAATTAAGGCCGCGAGATTTACCGGCAGCAGTTCGTCGAGGTCAGGCCACCGACGCTTTCCACAACTGAACAGCGACACTTGCCGCAGGTATTCCATATTCAGGAATATTGTCTACGAGTTGTGCTGGTACTTGCACTCGGAGCGCGGTGAAGGACATCCATCTACACGACCTGTGGATCTAGAGGAGCGAAGAAAATCCTAGACCAAGTACACGACGAGCGGGTGCTGGTTTCGCCATGAACTGCCTACGAGTACCTACATGGTGATTTGCCACACGCTACAGGACGAATGGACATCATCCTTACCTACCGTTTCCGTGGGACCATTCCGTGACGTTCTAGCGCAGAGGAGCACCCGCGCATTTTGAACGCAGCGTACGCCAATACCTGAACAGACGGTTTCCCGAGTGGCTCGGCAGATGAACGCTGGTTCTCCGGACCGGACTCCATTGGATTATGTGAAAAGCCGTGTCTATGTTGTTAAGTGCAGTAGGTAGGTACCTCCACGTGAAAAATGGTGGACAGGTGGTGGAGGAATGTGTTCGCGTCCGTAACTTCACAAGTGCTGCGTAGTGCAAGAATACAATGTAAACGCAGAACGACTTCATGTTTAGAAAAAGAAGGTGGACACTGTGAGCGATTTCTGTAGGTGTAGTGTTTCAGTGTTTAATTTAAGTTAGTACCTACCTAGGTAATAAGTAATGTTTCTACCTATGTAAGTACGCATTTAAATAAATAACTTTTATTGTGTATGTATGTCCATGTTTTATTCATTTTTAATAAGACTTTTCTCATACAAACTACCTGCATCTGCACATCTAAAAGCTATTAATGTATTCTCAATTATTTTTACTGAGTAGGTAGGTAATTAAATAATTACCTGACTGGTCAGTCTAGTGAAGTAGAACCGAGAGGTAGGTAGGTATATCGAGTCTGATCGCCGTGTGTAGGTACGTACAAGTACCTACATACATACCTAGCTAGTAGGTACTTACAGCTATGACCTATGAATACCTACTTTGTACATTTGCATTTTTATAAGAATAAAATAAGTTTGAAACTTGAATCCATACTAATAGCTACCTATTATAAATGCGAAAGTAACTGTCAGTCCGTTTGTCTGTTACCTTTTCACGCGAACCGATATGGATGTTTGAGAGGTAGGCACCTAGATAGTCTGACATTTCGAGAATGGACATAGGATACTTTTTATCCCGATAATTTGAAATGTTCCCTAGGGAGCGCGATATACCGAATCTCACTCGTACAAAGTTTGCGGGGAAAGCTACCTACCTACCTAGTTTGACATTCATTGACCCGGTCGGTCACTGTGCGACGATAGGCATTTACTGCTGACCTAGTAAGAACAAGTTTTTGCATAATTTTTAATGAAAATGTGCGATTTCTTTAATGAAAGCAATGAAAATGGATCCATGGTGTGTCCGTGGCATGTTCGTTCTTCCTGGCTGTAAAGGCGGCTACTCACATACCAACGGTTGGGGCAATCTGTAACGTCATTGAGAAACAGAGCTATACTAGAAAGCGAGAAAGAGCTTCTTGCTTCTTGTTTCCTAGTATAGCTCTGTCCCTCAATGACGTCACAGATTGGCCCAACCTTTGTACGTGAGTAGCAGCTTTATCGACTCACCGCTTTATTTCGTTTGAGCGAAAGGGATGCACTGATATCTAGTAATAGCTTTACTAGCGCGTTTTATGAATGACAGCGTAGTGTGCGTGCGTGAGGTAGTAGGAGTTAAAACTACAGGCTGTTTTGAAAATACATGATGAAAATATTATCTTTTTTGTTAGAAAATTATAAAACAAAAACTAGACTGTTTTTTTTCTAAAACAATAATAATCCTATTTCTTTATTTAAATTATACCACCCCTTAAAATATTTGGGTCTAATAAAAAATCACCTTATATAACTGGTGTTTGCTCACGAATTGTTTTGCATTGGTGGGGTGTACCTAAAATCATGTAAGCCGATTTTTGAGCATTGAGGCATAAAGAATTGTTATTGGACCATCGACTGATATTCATGAGATCTTTATTCAAATGCCAAATAGTTTCGCCCACTTTTGCCTCATCAAGCTCAGTACATGCCAAAACCTGGGTATCATCTGCATACATGTGTGCAATAATAAACTCTACTTGCTGCAGTAAGTCTGCAGTGTAAACCGTGTATAAAAGCGGACCCAAGATCGAGCCCTATACTACCCCCCTTAAAACCGTCAGCGCTTTTGAACGAATAGCTTTTCCCGTACCATCCGAGCACTCCACAACCTGTTTCCTGTCCCTGAAATAGCTTGCGAACCACGAAAGAGAACAATCATCACATCCATAATATTTTAGCTTCGCCAGAAGAATTTTTGTACTCAAACAATCAAAAGCTCGGCTATAATCTAACAGTACAAGAAGAGAAGCCTGGCCAATGTTTGACTTCGATAATATTTCATCCACAATATACTGTAACGCGGTAGAAGTACTATGTAAAGCTCGAAAACCTGATTGGCCTTCTGGTATAATCTCATTACGTTCTAAAAAGTGAATTAATTGCGCATGTACTGCTTTTTCAAGTACTTTTGACAAAGCTGGTAAAATCCCTATCGGCCTTAAATCTTTCACTGACTTAAAAGTTGCCTTTTTGGGAATGGGCTTCACGATAGCAGTGGTCCATGAAGAAGGGACCCTACCAGTTCTTAAAGATGCATTAATGATTGCCGTAATGGCAGTTAAAGAATACGGAAGAGTTAGTTTAATCATTTTTATCGATATACCATCGATTCCCGTAGCATTAGATGTTATTGAATTAATTATTTTATCAATTTTCGTAGGGGACAAATCTGAAAAATTAAATATATTGTTACTTTTATGTCGTGAATTATTAAAATAGGCTATTTGATTAGCATCTTCTCCTATAAGGGGTATACCATCCAAAAATGATTTATTAATAAAGTCAGGATCACTAAATTGTGTAGGAATACTTTTTAACGCCTCTTTACCAGTTATCCTTTTTATCTCTTTCCACATTTTTTTAGGATGCTTAACAAACTTGTTTACATGATTTGAGAAATAGTTTTGTTTCTCAGTACGAGTTATAGAGGTTACTGCGTTACGCAAAGATTTGTATAGCTTACAGTCCTCGTCATTGTTAGCGCAGGCCTCGTCCCGATCAGACATCATTGCCCTAGTACTGTCGGTTACCCACGGGGTTGGTGGAGTTCTAAAAGTCCTTGTACGAACCGGAACAAAGTGATCAAATAAGCCAAGTACCAGTCCATTAAAACATTCAACCATAGCGTCAATGTCATCATAATTGAGGACCCACTCCCAGGGCGTGATAGATGAGGCTTCAGAGTAAGTACTTAAGTTAAAATCATTAAACGGGCGATACATGACAACTCTAGGCATAGGTTTACTTACTTGGACCGGAAACCTCACCGCAACAAAACCATGATCGCTCAAATCGTCGTTGTGCTTAACAATTATATTTTTCGCCTTCAAACTCTCAACACAACAAACAACGTCTAAAAGTGTTCGACTAGAAGGGGTAATACGTGTAGGCTCCAAGATTACCTGCTTAAGTCCAAATCTAATTAAGTCTATAAAGATTTTACTGTGATTGCTTTCAAGGTTAAGCAGGTCAGTGTTGATATCTCCTACCAAAAACAAAAATTCATAATCACAAATAAATTCGGATACCTAATCGCCCAACAACTCAATAAAACGTCCAAAACAAAATTTAGGGGGCCGGTAGAAAATACCTACTGCTATTTTAACCTTTTTAAGTTTTACTTCTAACCACATAATTTCAATTTCATAAACCTGGGCTTCGAGCTTTTTGAAGTGCAAATCCTCCCTAACATAGGCCCCTACCCCACCACCCCTACGATTTCCACTTCTAGGCAAATGGATTAGTTTATTTTTAGGAATATAATAATGGTCAGTGTCTACTGAATCCCCTAAACTGGGAGATGTATCGCGCCTTGCAGTCCAATACCAATCCCTTAAACAGAAATATATATCAGCATGTACCAAGGCCAATACTTTGCAAGATAAAAAATAAATATTTGACCAAATAGAAAAAATTAAAGATGACATACGAGCACTTCCTAAGACCACACCACAGACCTCATTGTCCTTTGCTGACATCCTTAAAAAAGAAAATCACAAAATTTCTATTAGACCCCCCAACACTAGCCGCATAGCTATTTATCCAGCCGATAAAGACCTATCTAGCGAGAATACTCAGAAATTAGTTCAAAAAATAATTAAGCCGGAAGAACTTAAGCTACAAATACGTGGGGTCAAAAAGACGAAACATGGAGGGGTTATTATAAGTACAGACCGAAAAGATGACTTGGAGAAGTTAAAACAGTCAGCACCCCTTAGAGCATCCGGTTCCAAAGTAGAAGAGACACTGAAAAGGAGGCCAAAGATAATATTACTGGGTGTACCTAAAGATACGACCGAGAAAGAAGTGCTAGAGTGCCTCTACGAGCAAAATGTAGCCGAAAATCATCCGGAATTTACTCGAGAAAAATTCTTTAGCTCATGTAAATTTAGCCACAAATCCGGAAAGAAATAGTCACTTACCTCTAACTACATTTTGGAAATTACCGCCCAACTCAGAAAAGTACTCATTGTAAAGGAACGAGTATTTATAAATTGGACCTCATGCCCGGTAAGAGATTTTACCATTGTTACGCGGTGCTATAATTGTCAACTTTATGGCCACTCTGAAAAATATTGCAGAGACTCTAAGCCCACGTGTGGACACTGTGGAGGTGCGGGTCATACCATCAAAGACTGCTCACAAATCCGAAACTGGAAAATGCGCGACCTGTAAGCGCTACAATAAACCAAGTGAACATAAAACAGGAGATGAGCTATGTCCAGCAAAAAAGAGTGCAGAAAACTGGTTCATGAGTTTCGTCGATTATGAGGGCGCCTAGAGCGCCGTACTACTAAGTTTACCAAGCACAGTAATGAACTCAATTAACGATCTTGTTAGGGATATAGCTGCGACCTGTGATTACCAGTCATCTGCCTGCGATATCAATAGTTGTGCCTCCTTGCTTTCGAAAGGTAAATATAATTTTAGTATTTTTGTACAGAATATTCGTAGTATTAATTGTAACTTCGATGGCCTATTGCCCCTAAGCTAGAAATAGATGTTATTGTTTTAACTGAATGCTGGTTATCCTGTGCTCCTTTAGTCCCCCAACTAACAGGGTATAATGTGCACACGTCTGATAATACTAACATATTACAAAACGATGGGGTAGCGATATACTTAAATTGTAATATTTCTAATGTAACTTTTGAAGAGCTTCATATCATTGGCGCAAACTGTCTGATCGCTAAGATAGGCACTGACTTAGCAATTGTAGCAATTTATCGCTCCCCATCGTACAAAAACATTAATAACTTCTCACAATCACTTAGCTGTATACTCGAAACCCTATCCACATATAAAAATGTATTTGTAGTCGGTGATATTAATATAGACATAAAAACTGGAAATGATGACAACAACTCTCTGGAGTATATAACCTTAATGTCGTATCTAGGCTACTTGCCCACCCACCTCCTCCCTACTAGAAACAAAAATTGCCTTGATCACGTTTTTGCTAAAACCAACATACACCTAAAAACCTTAATCTTAAACACTACTTTGACCGACCACGACTCCGTACTATTGTGTTTAAAAATGAAATATGAGAGGTCTTATGCAACTACCAAATTGATCAAGTTAAACTATGAGACTATTTCACGCGACTTAGAAAACTTAGACTTGACTTGCATATACAACATGACCGACATAAACCATGCTATGGAGTATCTTATCAATTCTATGAGAAAGATTGTGGAAAGAAATACACGGACGATTACTGTAACTCGTCATAAAAAAATAATAAAACCTTGGATTACACCTGGACTCTTACGTTGTATCAGAAATCGAGACAAACTACACAAAAACCTAAAGAAATCCCCTGAAAATAAAAATTCTTAAAATAACTTATCTTAGATATAGACATTTTTGCAATCATTTGTTGAAAAAGCTAAAACGTCAGTATGAAAAAACCGAGATTACAAAGGCAGGGGAAAATAAAAATAAATTATGGAAAGTAATAAAAAATGTTACAAACATGAATCGCCCCAAATCATCTGCTCAGCAACTATTAGTCAGCACGGCTACAGCTGCCCACTCTGCAAACTCGGCAAATAATTTATTTGTAAATATAGGTAAAAACCTCGCTGAGGCAGCTAAGTCACATATTACTCATAGTGACGCAAGCTTTGAACAACAATTCTACTTACAGCCCTCTCAATTACATTCTTTTGGACTTTTTGATACAGACGAAAATGAGGTCGACAAAATTATTATGACACTAAGAAATGATTGTGCTACAGATTTTGACAAAATACTCTGCTTGTTCCTAAAAACCTTTAAGAAAATTCTCGTTCCGCCCTTAACATACCTTTTTAACCGATGTTTTGAAAATGGTGTATTCCCAAATATTCTTAAGAAGGCCCATCCATAAAAATGGAGATAAGAGTTGTGTTAATAACTATCGTCCTATCGCAATACTAACATCCATATCCAAAATCCTAGAAAGACTTGTGTACAATCGGCTTGTAAGGTTTCTGGAGAAGAACAGGCTATTGTCTGCGAGCCAATTTGGTTTCAGAGCGGGAAGATCAACTGATGATGCAGTTAATGAGCTTTCCGACTTTGTAGTGCGAAGATTGGCTATTTTTCTGGACCTGGCGAAAGATTTTGACACAGTTTCTGTTACTATCCTACTTGACAAATTAGAAGCCCTTGGAATCCGTGGTTTACCTCATAAACTCATAAAAGACTACCTTACCAACAGAACTCAAACAGTTAAGATTGAAAATATTACAAGTGATGAGTTACCTATTGAATATGGTGTTCCTCAGGGAAGCATATTAGGCCCATTACTATTCCTTGTATACATCAACGACCTCTGTCAAATTCCCCTATCTAATGGTAAAACCATATCTTACGCTGATGATACGGCTTTAATCTTTGGCACCCGAACCTGGACCGAAACATTTGAACAGGCACAAGCAGGATTCAATACAGTGTCTCGATGGCTGAGACAAAATTTGCTGACGCTGAATACTGACAAAACAAAATACATGACATTCTCCTACACCTCCTCCACTCAGCCCCCTCCGAACTCCTTCTCTCTGATAGCACATCAATGCTCTAATTCAACACACGGGAGCTGCCACTGTCCAGAGCTTTAAAATACTAACACTATTAAGTATCTAGGCATTATAATTGATAATCACCTCAACTTTAAAGCCCACATAGAAGCGCTTATGGCCAGAGTACGTAAACTCATATATGTATTTAAGAACCTTAGACACGCAGCAAATGGGGCACTCCTGGAGTCTGTCTATCTTGCAATATGCAAGTCTCTGCTAACATATTGCATAACAACTTGGGGCGGCACTCATAAAAATACCCTTGTAGGTCTAGAAAGAGCACAAAGAGCTACTCTTAAAGTCAGCACCTTCCGCCCCTTCCGCTACCCTACCACCGCCCTCCTAACTGAATGCCGTGTTCTCTCTGTTCGACAGCTTTTCATTTTACTAACAGTCATTAAAAAACATAAGGAAACACACTATAATCCAGCATTCAAAATCAACAAAAGGAGAGCAGATATTGTGTGTACCTCTGAATCTCTCCGAACAGCACACTCGCATAGATTTTATTGCTTTCTGGGTAATTTTCTGTTCAATAAAATTAACAACCAACTAAATATTTTCATTAAAAACAAAACTGAATGTAAAAAGGCTCTACAGGATTGGCTGATGGGCCAGTCATACGCAGATACAGAGAAACTACTTTTAGTTATAAGCTAATCTTAGTTATAAATAAAAAGATTTATTAGCCAATAAGTAAAACTAGTAATACTATAAAGTTCTAATTCTAAGTTGTTATTATTTATTGTTTGTTCTACAAGAATAATTGTTAATTAAAGCACTAATTTGAATATTACCAACCCATGATACCCAAGATACAAGTAAAAATTTTACTTAGTTTAGGTATCATAATATAGCATACCTACCTGACCTACTAACCATTTTGTAATATAAATTTAGCATGTAGCATTATTTAACAAGCATTTGTACTACTTAATTAAGTTGACATTTTTAAAATTATATCATTATACATTTTTGTATTTAGGCTTAAGTTTTTATGAAATAAAATATCTTATCTTATATCTTATCTTATATTGACACAAAAGGAATAATCTCTTAATTATTCCATTCGAAGCAGGATGAGAGCCGGAGACTGGGACAACGAGTAGAATACCTAGACAGAGAGATTAATATAAGCCCAGGGCATCATTTGGGGAGTTCCCCGTTCAAGGGCCCCCAGCCACGCCCCAGAACCTATCGACGGCGCTCCAAATGGTGAGATCCGTCGCCTTGAGGTGACCAACCGGGGAAGACTGTTCGGGTAAGGTATCTTGTGGGATCTCCTAGAATCGTTATGTTCTCTGAGCGACAATATCCTCAGCTAATACTAGGCCAAATATCGCGCTTCCCTATTTCTCCTGTGAGTGGATTAGACTCCGAACTATAAAACCAAGTGTCGGAAAGGAAAGCCGAATGGCCGTAATATCTCCTCCCCGCGAAACCTAGGAGCCGTTGCCTGCAGCGCGTCCTTGTATTACCGCAGACTACAGACCCTACGACTGACTACCGAAGTAGCCAGCTGTGATCACGTATACGGGTAGGACAGTGTTCCTTGGGGTGGTATTACAAAGCTAACCCCCCCAATTGAACTGAACAACCCCCGCACGCGGTGACCACGTGTCTGCTACTGACAAGCCCTCCCCTAGCGCCTCGGTGAACGAGACCGCGCAACCCCAAGAATAATTTAGCAAATGAGAAGACTGCTCGGCTACATGGTTCAGAGTAGGGTGTGTAGTCTGTAGGTTTACTTTGTTCAGTGGTTGTGAGGGGCATCTCCTGGTTTCCGTAGGTCAACTGTAAAGCAAGAGGGAGCCTACGAAAGCAAACTAAAATCTGACGTTTGCCGCCGATGGTCATCCGTCTTTTGTCGCTACTCGTGTATTGTGCTACACTAATTGCAGCGTCACAATTGTCCTTCGTGAGCCAGTGGAAGAATCGTAGAAGGAGAGATAGGTGCTATAATATAACGTCGTCTCGAAAATTCTAGAAAACCTAGTCACTCAGGCCTCGCCGAACATCGCGAATCACGAAATAACGATCCTAGTAGATAAAGGGAAAAGGAAATAAAGTAAAACCTTCAGGCGGATCATAAACTAGCAGCAAGTACGTAACCCTTAAATCGTCTGATAAGAAAGAATAAATCAAGGTATAGCGCTTTACAAAAATCAAGTCATAAATAGATCAAAATCAAAAAAATTCAATTTAGAATCCGCCCGAAATTTAAAGAACATCCCTATAACTTAATCCCAAAATAAATAAAATCCCTAGTGATCTTAAAGAAGATTCTACTCACCAGAGTCCAAAGTCAAGACCACGACTTCACTAGGTACAGGTAGAAAGTTTTCCCCTAATATTTGATTGAGAATTTTTTAAGTCAACTTTGGTCTGTTCCATATTCAAGTTAAAAATAAAACTGACAACTTCAGTTTAATTCAGCTTGAATTCTGCTATTCTATTCACTTTAGTGTTATATTATTATATAACTATTTAAACTTATAAAATTATTTTTATTAAAATTATTAATTGATTATTTAATTAAATATATTAATAAAACAATTCTGAAATTGTAAAATAAAAGAATAAAAAAAATAAACTGGAGTCAGTTATTGGGTTACTGTCCCTTCTGAAATCCAATACTTTCCACCATTTCCAAAATGAAAAAAATTCCCAATTCAAATTCAAAAGTCAATTTTAATAATTCAAATTCAAGTGACAATTTAATAATTCCAATTGAAGTGTCAATTTAAATTTAAAATAAACATTTCAAAATTACAATTCGAATTCGAAAAAAAATGACGATTAGGATAACATCTCAGTTGACATCCGTCGAAGGTAACATGCCTTCTTCTCGCCAAGAGACCTCGGTCCCTCTTCTAGGTCTGGGCTTGATGGATATCCTAAATTCCCCTCTCCCGATCAAAATGCCGTACCACAACCCCAACTCTTTAATGTACACTCAACGCCCACCACTATTGAAGAATTAACTTAATAACACTGACACTGTTCACGCAAAACTATTTATCCCTACTATCCCTACTAATATTATAAATGCGAAAGTAACTCTGTCTGTCTGTCTGTCTGTCTGTTACCTTTTCACGCCTAAACCGCTGAACCGATTTTGATGAATTTTGGTACAGAGATAGATTAGAGCCTGGGAAAGGACATAGGCTACATTTTATCCCACAGTTGGGCACGATATAACCTGTAGTCCACGCGGGCGGAGCCGCGGGCGGAAAGCTAGTTCTAAATAACTGTTGAATAAATCTCTCTTTCATCTAGACCTCAAAGGGCTCCCCTCTCCCCCGAATTCTATCACTCCATGATTTTTTGTAACTATCACTAAAATGAGTCAAATTATCACTCGCGACTTTCCCTTTTTTGTAAACGAGATTTTCCAGCACTTTATCACAACACTGTTTGGTTCTCTTCAATTCGCACTAACATTATATTTAATATGAGAGGGCTTCCTTTTTATAGATTTTGATTTCACTGACACTTCACAATTTATTTATATGTCACTCGCGATTTTCTGATTGTAAATGGAATTTAGGGTTTAAAAAAAATTTCGAGACAGGATAAATCTGCTTGCTTTTATTGCCCTGTTAATTCTATTTAAGGGTTTTCTTTACAACGATGCCCTCCCCGCGCCTTTTGAATACAAAACTGACTTACTACATTAGATATAAAACTGTCCACTTAGCTGTAAAACCGTCCCAATAGTACTTCGCTTTCAAATAAATCTTGATTACTAGAGTATTTAAACTCGGGTCAGGGTAATTTGCTCCTCCAAACTTATAGTTCCCTCCAAGCCCTCTTCATTAGGAAAGTAGTTCTGAAAAATCAAAGCACCAACGAAACTACCACTCTTACTAATTCCCTTCCCCCCCGGATCGGAAGTTGGCCTTTCTGGCTAGTTGCATTCTCTATCCTCGCAAGATCCCCGGAAAGCGTCATCAATTAAGGGACCTGGTAGAACCTTGCAAAAGATAATTACTACAATCTTCAATATCCCAAAACTAAAAAAATTATTTACACCCAATTACTTCAATTATTTTTATTAAACCCCTTTTTGTTCTTTTTCACAAACAAATCATTTTTCCCCTCTCATCTCCCAAAAAAAAATCTACCAATTTTCCACTTTTGACAAATCCGCCCCTCCTTTTTTTTTTACTTTTTTTTTTTGAAGTATAAGACTGATTAAACCGCATCCGACGATTTTTGCTAGCCCTTCTCAAATTTTCCTTTACCTCTAGGCGAATCTGGGAAGAATCTGGGAAATGTCACCTATCTGCACCGTATTTGACAAGTATTGATCATTAGAGAGCTTAGCTGATTCTCCGTATAGCACCTCAGTCGGTGAATACTTCGTACTGAGGTGCAAGGTGTTATTGTATACTTTTTCTATTTTTTTTAACAAAGCGGCCCATTCACTATGACTACTAGAACAATACAACCTAAAGAACTTCCCTAGCTCCTTGTTCACCCTTTCGGTAGAATTTGGTCGAGGGTTTCTAATCGAAGTCCTTATCCCCTTTATCCCAATAGCTGACAATCCCCTTCGCCAGGTCATGCTCGTAAACTGTCTACCATTATCAGTCATAATGGCTTTAGGCTTGATTGTTCTTGCAAACTCCTTTACTTTAGCTACTACTTATGTTGCTGAAGCAGGCCATAGTCCGAATAATCTAACAAACTTACTAAAACTGGTAAAGCCTCTCCCATCAACCTAGATTTTATTCCCCAATTCCTCTCTACTCCCACCATTATATTGCCTGTTTGAAACCTAGAATCCTGGTCACAGCACCAAATTGTACCTGTCCTCACCTGAATTACCTAATGGAGGTGGATACTCTATACTTACGGCTGTGATGTCTAGGGTTCTAAGTTGTGAATAACTTCTAGGATTCTCGCAGGTACAAGCAATTTATAAGCGGGTTTTCAGACTTAGAGAGGAATTAAATGCAAAATCAAGATAAAAACATAGTTTAATGCGCTTCACATAGTCCAATAAATTACATTTTGACATATCGATTGTTATTGATGCGGTTGCAGATGGACGCGTCCATGCAATTCGCAATTAAATAAAATTAATAGCAATAAATAATTGCAACTGTGTCAACTCAGTGTAAGTTTTAAATGCTGCGTGTGAACTAAAAAACTGTGTCACCCGGTGGACTATGAAAGTGAGTAATCTGTGAGTAGCATTTAAGTATATTAATATGGATAGCCCGTTTCAACGGAGCTCTCTAATAAATAGAAGCCCTCCCCCTCAAAGACGACACGCAACGCCTCCTGTAAATCAGCCCGAACCCGAACCAGAAAGTCCGCCCGAACCAAAACCAAGATGTGAACTAATTACGACCCCTGAGATCCAACATTGGATTACAACAATTGAGCATTCGCTTTATGCTATTTGCACAATATCTGGCGAAGGCTAAAAATATGTTACATCACCAGAAATGTACTGGGAGATGTATCGCGCCTTGCAGTCCAATACCAATTCCTTAAACAGAAATATATATCAGCATGTACCAAGGCCAATACTTTGCAAGATCCAAAAGAAATATTTGACCAAATAGAAGAAATTAAAGATGACATACGAGCACTTCCTAAGACCACACCACAGACCTCATTGTCCTTTGCTGACATCCTTAAAAAAGAAAATCACAAAATTTCTATGAGACCCCCCAACACTAGCCGCATAGCTATTTATACAATACAATACAATATACTTTATTGCACAATTTGAAAAGAAATACAATGATGAGACAATTACAAGTAACTTTACAAAAAGTACAATATAGGCGACCTTATCGCTTCAAGCGATTTCTACCAGGTAACCTTTGGGTATGAAAAGTCGCATAGTGAAATCAAGAGCGGGCGCAATATATAAACCTAAACAATATATATTAAACAAAATATTATTTTATTAATTTATAGCTATTTATCCAGCCGATAAAGACCTATCTAGCGAGGATACTCAGAAGCTTCACATACGTGGGGTCAAAAAGACGTAACATGGAGGGGTTATTATAAGTACAGACCGAAAAGATGACTTGGAGAAGTTAAAACAGTCAGCACCCCTTAGAGCATCCGGTTCCAAAGTAGAAGAGACACTGAAAAGGAGGCCAAAGATAATATTACTGGGTGTACCTAAAGATACGACCGAGAAAGAAGTGCTAGAGTGCCTCTACGAGCAAAATGTAGCCGAAAATCATCCGGAATTTACTCGAGAAAAATTCTTTAGCTCATGTAAATTTAGCCACAAATCCGGAAAGAAATAGTCACTTACCTCTAACTACATTTTGGAAATTACCGCCCAACTCAGAAAAGTACTCATTGTAAAGGAACGAGTATTTATAAATTGGACCTCATGCCCGGTAAGAGATTTTACCATTGTTACGCGGTGCTATAATTGTCAACTTTATGGCCACTCTGAAAAATATTGCAGAGACTCTAAGCCCACGTGTGGACACTGTGGAGGTGCGGGTCATACCATCAAAGACTGCTCACAAATCCGAAACTGGAAAATGCGCGACCTGTAAGCGCTACAATAAACCAAGTGAACATAAAACAGGAGATGAGCTATGTCCAGCAAAAAAGAGTGCAGAAAACTGGTTCATGAGTTTTGTCGATTATGAGGGCGCCTAGAGCGCCGTACTACTAAGTTTACCAAGCACAGTAATGAACTCAATTAACGATCTTGTTAGGGATATAGCTGCGACCTGTGATTACCAGTCATCTGCCTGCGATATCGATAGTTGTGCCTCCTTGCTTTCGAAAGTTAAATATGTCGGAACGGTTATTTTATGGGTACTACAAAACGCAAGTAATACGTATAGCTACAGATACGTGTTGCTTCGGCAGAGTCTCGGTGCGACGGCGCGGGGTGGTATAGTTAAAAGCTTCAGTGGATATTAAGGGCGAGCTTTGGTTAGACGCGTGCGCGTACTGAGGAACTGTCTCACGTCTTGTAGAGTTCCATAAAACCTATAATTATGGAATACGAACAAGATCGGCCTCCTGATCCGACATCAGAAGTGGGATTCAACCGGCAAACGAATAAAAGACAGTAATAAAATAAGTGTCGAATGAAAATTTTAAAAGTTAAAAAAAAATGAAAATAAGAAACAGAACTGTCTGTGAGCCTTGTTTTAACTAAAGTTTACTGAAGTTTGTAATAAAGTGAAATATTTTATTGGTGAACCGTGAACGGAAGGACTAAAGCAAGAAAAAATATTGGCATCGTAGAAAATAGGAAAATGTGAAGACATCAAAGCACATTGATGCAGCAAAACGGTCAAAGATTCAAAGGATGACTTCTAGCCTACGATAGTGTGAGAGCCGGACACTGTTCCAGTCACCGTCGTGGTGGAAAAGCGGTTAGAAGGGTAACGTAACGGCGAGTTGAGTATCAACTCGTTAGCATTGGAGACATAAAGGTCAGTGTTTTCCATTAAGGTGCTGAATGCTTTTGATGACAACGAGAAAGACGATAGATATTATTGGTAAAATGTTAACCACACTACCGTATAAGCAAATAGTCCCAATTTTTATTCCCGATCGGAAAGAACGTTTGAATGAAAATCAGTTTTTCGACCTAAATCAGAGTGTATTTAAGTCGGTGTTGATGTGTCCTAGGGGACGCACAACTCAAGGGACACGCGTGTGAGTGCCTTAGAGGTGGTCTTATTCTTTTACGTTACAAGATTAGTCAAGTACAATCAGTACCGCAGTTTTCTTGTCGATATTATAAATGAGGAAATGATAGTGGTAATAAGTAGCAATGGAAATGCTATTTATTGCTTGATTCATTTAAGGTGGTAAATAGAGGTCTTATATAGATATAGTTCAATAAAACTTGAATGTCTGTGAGGTTGTTATCTCTGCCTATCACACAAGTTATTTAGCGTGATGCCAGTTAAAAAAAAAGTATTGCTCCCTAACTTCTAGGAATGCATTTTGAAATCGTGGAAGCCAAGTGCTTGGCTCAACAAACGGAAACACTTCAGTTGTCAACACGGGTCTTTTGATTAAAAAAAAGGGTTTTGATTATTTGACCTGTCGAACTGTGTTTTTATTTATGGTAAGTTTACAATTTGAGTTGCCTACCGCAGCATGCACTTAACTTAAAGAATTATGACTTTAAAAAAAAAGTTCAGTGATTGGTTTAAATTATGGTGAACTTAATATAGTTGACAAAGAAGGTAATTTCTATTTGAAGAATTCGTAAAAGGAAAAATGTTAATTTCGCTATCATGAATTAATTGAGAAGAGTGTTAACGATTTACAATTTACTAGTTTAAATAAAACGAAGAAATTGTGGTAAGTAGGCCTAAGAAAGAATGAGGCTAAATTTAATAGCTTTACTTGGGCTTTGTTTTGAAGTTACGTTGGAAATAGAATTTAACTGAACTACGTTCTAATAAGAAACCAAAGATGTACTCGTAGAGTTTTCACTAATAAAGGTCTGATAAGGAAATCAGAAATAATAATATGAATAGAGATGATTTGTTGGAATGCTACTGATCATCAAGTTTCAGTTAAAATACTAATTTAAAAAAAAAATAATCTGTAGACACCTACTTAGTATAGGTAATGAAAGTGTAACGATATCACGACTCACTATGAAATGAAATTAAATGAAATATAGACATGACTGACTCGATTGAGTTGTGTTGGCCAGGTGTGGCAACAGATAGACTGATGGTACTGATGTACTGGAGATTTGAGTTCATGTAACTGGCGATGGTCTGGTTACTTGAGGAACTGATGGACTGTGGTGTGGTCATCGAACCTGAGAATATCCGATGGACTGGAATATTGAAGGTTGATGTGACTGGTAGACTAATGTGACTTGTGAGCTTAACGAGAATGAATTGACTTTGTATTTAATATTGTGTTTCGTGAATCGTGGTTAACGATGCCCCCAAACTGTTAATAGTATGGAGGAAACTTGATGATCTAAAACAAAAAAAAGGCGCATTGATCTAACGGAGCTTTCTTCGAATTGGCTGCAGGCCAAACAACATTGCGATAAAGAGATTACAGACTTAATTGTAAAATTAAATAAAGGTCAAATGGATAACGATGTTGCAAATAGTTATGAATTAAGATCGGGTATTCTTTACCGAAAAATACAAAGAAATGGTCGCACTAAATGTTTACTCATAGTACCGCGGGGTATAAGGTGGTCAGTTATTAATAATATTCACAATTCTATTATCCATCTCGGTTACGATAAGACTTTAGAGAAGGTTTATTATGACCGCTACTGGTTCGAGGGCATGTCACGTTATGTGAAAAATTTTGTAGAAAACTGTGTGACTTTAAAAGTAATTAGCCAAATCTCATTCCGGAAAAATACAGGCTCAGTTACATCCAATACCTAAAGTATCTTCTCCGTAGCGCACAATTCATGTAGACGTTATCGGTAAACTTAGTGGCAAGAAAGATTCAAAAGAAAACGTATTTGTTTTGATTGACGCATTTACTAAGTACGTATTATTAAAGCACTCTACTCACATCGATACTAATAATAGTATTAGGGCTGTTAAAGAGAGTATAGCATTGTTTGGTACTCCTTCAAGGATAATAGCAGATCAAGGCAGTTGTTTTGCCAGTACGTAGTTTAAAAACTTTTGTGAAAGCTCAAACATCAACTTGCATCTAATAGCTACCGGTTCCCCACGTGCAAATGGACAAATTGAACGTTTTATGAGTGTTTTAAAATCTATGCTTACTGCAGTGGAGATATCTGAGGACAAATCGTGGCAAGATGCCTTAAGCGATATACAGCTGGCAATAAACTGCACGCATAACCGAACTACAGGAGCAAGTCCACTTGAGTTGTTAATCGGTAAGGTAGCCCGACCATTGACTTTAATGACTTGCGATGACGAAGGAAGTGAAGTTGATTTACAATCTATCCGGAATAACGCTGAGCGTAATATTGAAAAAGCGGCTATTTATAATAAGCAGATGTTTGATAGAAATTAGGAAAGGCTGAATAAAATCTCTGTAGGTGATTTTGTTTTAATTGAAAATGAGGAACGAAATCAAACAAAGTTGGATCCTAAATTTCGAGGTCCTTTTAAAATAATTGAGATTTTAGATATAGATCGATATACCTTATAGGCTTTGAATTCGAGACGCACTTACAAGTATGCCCATGATAAACTTAGAAAGATGCCAAGTTATGAGGGAAACTTTGACAAGTCTAGTTTAGAACAGAGTTCAGATGGTGAGGGACAATCAGGGTCCCAAGTGGCTGAATAGCTTGCATTCAGTTGACGTAAGTCTGCCAATGGTAGTCCGTAGTCCGTGAGTAGGCGGTAATGCGGATGCCTTGGCGTGGTTTTGCGGAAACCGTCAGTGTCGCGATTCCAGTTGGGAATGCGCGTGGTTTCGTGGAAACCGTCTCTGTCGCGATTCCAGGTGGGAATGCGCGTGGTTCCGTAGAAACCGTCTGTGGAAACAGGGATTTCCTGGGCCAGGTGTGCCGGTTAAGTTGAATGCAGAGCTATTAGCTATGTCATTGTATTTAATTTGAATGTGATGTATATTAAAACTGTGTCAAAGCTTTCTTAAAGAAAATGAAAATTATATTATTTTGAAAAGTTGTGATATGGGTGTATTTGAAGTCTTTAGTTCATACTGGATGTGTTTTGTAATGTAACTATGTACAATATGAATCTAATGTCTCTGGAAAATGACTGTTTTAAAAACTGATTAGAGTCAGAGTTGGCCGAGCGAGCGGATAAGTGATAAGTGATAAGTGATATGGGCTCCCATTTTCCGCATGTAGGCTCTTGAGTGGCCCATTATGCGTGTGGGTCAGTGGTTATTCCAGCCACTTCAGCTCCGTCCAGAAGCTCAGAATCCTCCTGGGATTTCGCAGGCTTCGCGGAGCGACCTAATGTCTGCAAGGATTTTTGCCCGGTGTTCTGCCACTCCCATGCAATCCAGGATTACATGGGCGACTGTTTCATCAGCCTCCAAGCAGCCCCTACAGAGGGGACTGTCGGTGACGTTTAGTACGAATAGATGCTTGTTCAGAGCACAGTGGCCCGTAAGGGTACCCACCATTATTCGTAGGTTATCTCTGGATAGGTTTAGCAGTCTGCGCGTCAGACGCGGGGAGGGTCCTGTAAAGGCTTCCTTCGACTGCCGACAAGTGGTTACGTTGTCCCACCTGTCTTTGTGTTGCATAAGGGTGCGTGCTCGGATCCAAGTCCGTATTTGGCTAAATGTAATCGGGATGGTTGGCACAGGGCCTGCCAAGATGGTGTTTGATCCCTTCCTAGCCAGTTCATCTGCCGCATCATTACCTATGGAACCGCTATGCCCCTTAATCCATTGCAGGACGACCCTGTTGGCTGAAGATATTTTATTCAGCGCTTGGTGGCATTCGGTAATAAGTCCAGAAGTATATGAGTGATTTCCTAGGGCTTGTAGTACTGATGCGCTATCAGAGAGTATCCTAATGATGTAGTTTTGGATACTCCTTCGTGCAACTGCGTTAGCTGCTTCCTTGATAGCCACGCATTCACATTGGAAAATGGAAGCATGTATCCCTAGAGCTAGTGATATGTGGATATTCAGATCGAGAGAGAAGACCCCGGCTCCTGAACCGGTTTTCATTTTGGACCCGTCCGTATAAATGCGGACTTCATGGATTCCAGAATAGTCTTTCTCCTCCTCCTTAAGTTGTATATGATACTTTTTCTCAAAAGCATAGAATTTTGGAGTCTTATCACACGGGGCTGCAATAAGAGGCTGATGTTGCAGGGCCCTGTCCAAAATAGACATGTGTGTGCTCTTACAGGTGTCCCACAGTCCTAGTTTCTTTAGTCTTATCGCCGCCATCGTCGCCTCCTGTTGTATAAACAGGTCTAGGGGCGGTAGGCCTAGGATGACTTCCAGGGCTGCTGTTGGTGTGGTTCTCATGCAACTTGTAACTGCCGTACAGGCTAGCCTCTGGAATCGTTGCAGTCGGGTGATCGTAGTACTTAGTTCGGTCCTGGGCCACCAAACAATACTCGCATAGGTTATTATTGGTCGTATTACGGCTGTATATAGCCACATCGTGATTTTCGGAGCTAGACCCCAGGTTCTTCCTATGAGTCTTCTGCACTGCCAAAAGGTTATGCATGCTCTCTCTAGTTTGTGATCAAGATGTTTGTTCCACAGTAATTTGTGGTCTAAGATGACTCCCAGATATTTCACCTCGTTAGTTAGCATCAGGTCGGTATCAAACAACTTTGGCAATTTAAGGTTGCCAAGTTTACGTTTCTTGGTGAATAGAATGAGTTCTGTCTTCGTCGGATTAACCGATAGGCATTGCTCATTGCACCATAGTTCGACGACTCTCAGTGCTGACCTCATAAGGTCGCATAGGGTGTTCTCAAAAGCCCCGCTTATGAGTATTACCAGGTCGTCTGCATAGCCCACCGTAAAGAATCTGCGACTGTTTAGTTGGCAGATCAGATCATCAACAACAAAATTCCATAGGAGAGGGGATAAGACTCCTCCCTGGGGGCATCCTCTCGATACTACCCCCCTTGTTGTTGAGTTGACGGTGAATTGAATGGCCCTTTTTCGCAGCATGCAGTCTATCCACCCGGCAATCGTGGCATTGACATTATGTTTTGCGAGGGCTCGGCTTATGCTTGTAAATCGTGTTTTATCAAATGCACCCTCTATGTCAATGAAGGTGCCCAAGGTTGATTGTTTGTTATTAATAGCGTTTTCGATGCGCGTGACTACGCTATGAAGCGCCGATTCGGTTGATTTGCCCATACTATAGGCATGTTGGTTGCGATGAAGTGGCTTAAGTCTTAGGATGTTGGTCCTGATCTCCCGGTCACAAAGTCTTTCTAGAGACTTCAGGAGAAAAGATGTTAGGCTTATTGGCCTAAATGACTTAGCTTGTGTATAGTCACTTCTGCCGGGCTTGGGTATAAACACAACTTTGACTTCTCTCCATTTGAGTGGAACGTGACGAAAGGCTATACAACCTCTGAAGATCATTGTCAGATGACTGACAATGGCTACATCACTCCACTTAAGCAGGCCCGGGAAAATTCCGTCTAGGCCAGCTGATTTGAAAGGGAGAAAGCTATTGATTGCCCAATTGACTTTGTCCGAGTCAACTATGTTTTGGGCGGCTATCCAATCTTCGTGATCTGGAGTTACTTGGACATCATCATCCCAGTTGATCTCGTCTGAGATTCTACAACCTGGAAAGTGTGTTTCTAGTAGTAACTCGCTAGTTTCGGCGTCGTTATTTGTGTAAGAGCCATTAGGTCTTTTCAAACACCCCAGTGTCCTTTCGGGCTCACTGGATAGTATGTTTTTAATTCTTACGGCATGGTTATTGGACTCGATGTTAGTACAGAAGCGTCTCCAGCACTCGCTCTTCCTGAGGCGGATCATCTTCTTGAAGTCCCTACGGGCTTGCGTGTACTCACTCCAGTCGCGGTCTTCCCTGGTGTTTGTAGCTCTATTGAACAGTTTCCTTACCTTACGGCGTTGCTTTTCCAGAGCCGGGCTCCACCAGGAGTTCCGGTTTTTTTGGTTTGCTGTTACTGTCGTAAGTGGGCATGTAGTTTCAAAGGAGCTATTGAGTAATGAAGTTAAGTTATTAACATGGTCATCTATATCCTTATTGGAAGTGTAGTTGGGTGGAAGCCCTAATTTTTCCAATTCTGTCGCCATTAAGGCTCTGAATCGGTTCCTATCTAACTTCCTTGGATTTCGTCTAGGTTCAGGTGGTTTAATGGTCATATGTATGTTAAACAGTATCCTTTTATGGTCGGAGAATGATGCATCCTTAGACACATGCCAGTCCGAGATGCATTCAGATATAAGAGCGAGCGGATAATACTTTCCTATTTTATTTTTGCCTTACAGGATGAACACACGAGGTCGTGTGTCTCGCAGGATGGCCGTGTCGGAACGGTTATTTTATGGGTACTACAAAACGCAAGTAATACGTATAGCTACAGATACGTGTTGCTTCGGCAGAGTCTCGGTGCGACGGCGCTGGGTGGTATAGTTAAAAGCTTCAGTGGATATTAAGGGCGAGCTTTGGTTAGACGCGTGCGCGTACTGAGGAACTGTCTCACGTCTTGTAGAGTTCCATAAAACCTATAATTATGGAATACGAACAAGATCGGCCCCCTGATCCGACAAATATAATTTTAGTATTTTTGTACAGAATATTCGTAGTCTTAATTGTAACTTTGATGGCCTATTGCCCCTAAGCTAGAAATAGATGTTATTGTTTTAACTGAATGCTGGTTATCCTGTGCTCCTTTAGTCCCCCAACTAACAGGGTATAATGTGCACACGTCTGATAATACTAACATATTACAAAACGATGGGGTAGCGATATACTTAAATTGTAATATTTCTAATGTAACTTTTGAAGAGCCTCATATCATTGACGCAAACTGTCTGATCGCTAAGATAGGCACTGACTTAGCAATTGTAGCAATTTATCGCTCCCCATCGTACAAAAACATTAATAACCTCTCACAATCACTTAGCTGTATACTCGAAACCCTATCCACATATAAAAATGTATTCGTAGTCGGTGATATGCCTTGATCACGTTTTTGCTGAAACCAACATACACCTAAAAACCTTAATCTTAAACACTACTTTGACCGACCACGTCTCCGTACTATTGTGTTTAAAAATGAAATATGAGAGGTCTTATGCAACTACCAAATTGGTCAAGTTAAACTATGAGACTATTTCACGCGACTTAGAAAACTTAGACTTGACTTGCATATACAACATGACCGACATAAACCATGCTATGGAGTATCTTAACAATTCTATGAGAAAGATTGTGGAAAGAAATACACGGACGATTACTGTAACTCGTCGTAAAAAAACAACAAAAGGAGAGCAGATATTGTGTGTACCTCTGAATCTCTCCGAACAGCACACTCGCATAGATTTTATTGCTTTCTGGGTAGTTTTCTGTTCAATAAAATTAACAACCAACTAAATATTTTCATTAATAAAAAGTAAAAAATAATACCTTTCGTTGAGCCATCCAATTCATTTCAGAAATACCTATATATATTTTAATTATCGAAATCGATGGATGGCACGATAGGGTTTGCTCATTAAAATGGCGCTATAATGTCGCGTCGGGGTACCGCTTTAGTGAATCAGTGAATAGTCAATCAAATGAAGGGTCTGATTCACTAAAGCGGTACCCCGACGCGACATTATAGCGCCATTTTAATGAGCAAACCCTATCGTGCCATCCATCGATTTCGATAATTAAAATATATATAGGTATTTCTGAAATGAATTTGATGGCTCAACGAAAGGTATTATTTTTTACTTTTTAAATGTCCGCTTTACTTTTTTGCGTGGGGGGTTTTTCAAATTTTTAATTTAATTTTTATTTCAAAATTTTTAACTTATTTTCAAAATAATTAAGAGTGTACTAGTGTGCTGAATATCCTGGCCGCAGCATCAGCTCTCGGTGTTGCCACCATTGCATTGTATGCAGAATCAAATACTGATCAAAACGAGTCCAAACACGACATATCTGCTATTATTTTTTCAAGGATGTGCTAGTGTTCTGGATATCCTTGCCGCAGCATCAGCTCACCGTGTTGCCACCATTGCATTGTATGCAGAATCAAATACTGAACAAAACGAGTCCAAACACGACATATCTGCTATTATTTTTTTAAGAGTGTGCTAGTGTTCTGGATATCCTGACTGCAGCATCAGACCAAGAGTTCCATAACCCTGCATAGTTACTAAGCATACATGAGTATTTCAAGTTTTAGGTCACATGTATGTTTGAAAGTAAAGTAAATACACATTAAGAGTCTAAGAACCCTACCGCAGCTAACAAAACAGCTGATGACCTTTAACCGGCTGAACCGATTTTGATAAAACGTATCTAAGAACCATCGCCAAAAACCCTGCTTGTAAATAAAAAAAACCGCATCCAAATCGGTTCACCCGTTTGAGAGCTACGGTGCCACAGACAGACACACAGACACACAGACACACAGACACACACACACACACACACATAGCGGTTAAACTTATAACACCCCTCTTTTTGCGTCGGGGGTTAAAAAGGCTCTACAGGATTGGCTGATGGGCCAGTCATACGCAGATACAGAGAAACTACTTTTAGTTATAAGCTAATCTTAGTTATAAATAAAAAGATTTATTAGATAATAAGTAAAACTAGTAATACTATAAAGTTCTAATTCTAAGAAATATTGTTAATTAAAGCACTAATTTGAATATTACTAACCCATGATACCTAAGATACAAGTAAAAATTTTACTTAGTTTAGGTATCATAATATAGCATACCTGACCTTCTAAACATTTTGTAATATAAATTTAGCATGTAGCATTATTTAACAAGCATTTGTACTACTTAATTAAGTTGACATTTTAAAAATTATATCATTATACATTTTTGTATTTAGGCTTAAGTTTTTATGAAATAAAATATCTTATCTTATCTTATATAAATAAATATAATATATGTATACAATAAACTATATAAATATGACTACATACCTAATGCATATATGATTCTATATATTGTTATTACTGCTCAATTTTTGTGCCTAGTGTTTTCTTAATTCTAACTTAAAGGAGTGAATGGAAGGAGCTTTCCTAATTTCTTCCGGAAAAATATTCCATAAACATGCCGCCTGTACAGTAAAAGATCGAGTATATGTGTGAGTACTGTGCTGCGGAATTGCTAAAGATAAATTGGTGCTCGAGCAAAGTCGATCTCCCAACAATCTGCGAAAGTTCAACCTCTCACGGAGATAAGACGGGGCAGTGGGCTTAAACAGGGCATTGTAGAGAGTAGCCAAAATATGTGAGTCGCGGCGATACCTCATGGGCAACCACTGTAACCTTTCCCTGAACTCCGAGATATGGTCAAACTTACACAGACCGAAAATGTACCTAGTACATTGATTTTGCAAGCGCTCCAATTTGGTCAAAAGTTCTTCTGTGACATCCAGGTAGGCGACGTCAGCGCAGTCGAGTAGCGGTAGCAGAAGCGAATTTGCAAGCATAATCTTCGTGCTCATCGGCAGAAAGTTCTGCAACCGCCTAAGAGAGTGTAGAGAGGAATATAATTTACGACTGACGTCACCAACATGGGCTGACCAAGAAAGTGTCTGGTCAACTATGACTCCCAAATTTTTTATCTTCGGGAAATACGGAATCACCGAACTGTCGAATACTATATCAGGCAGTACCATGTTATTGGACTTGGATATATAGTATGGACTCCCGATGATGATGGCCTGCGATTTAGAAGCATTCAGGCAAAGTCCGAATTCCTTAGCCCAACTAGAAATGTTATTCAGATCCGCGTTGATCCGCTGGACAGCCTCAGCAATGTCAGACGGATCCGCCGCAGCATAAATCTGAAGATCGTCAGCGTAGAGGTGGAAGGAGCTCCGCAGAGACGAGGTGACACTGTTTATGAAGATGGAAAATAATATTGGAGATAGTACCCCGCCCTGCGGTACACCAGCGCTGACATTGAGTGACATTGAGCGTACGAAGCACTTCCAAGAGTATATCGTAGTCCACTGTGTTAAAGGCACTGCTGAAATCTAAAAGGACCAGGATAGTTAGTTGTTTATTTTCGATGTTCAGACGTACATCGTGATTTTCAGCAGCGCCGTGGCAGTGCTATGCCCAGGGCGGTATCCCGACTGCAGCGGGCTTAACAGGGAGTATCGACTGAGGTGTGTAGACAAACGTTGATGGACATAGTACTCAAGGACTTTTGACAATATCGGGAGTATGGATATGGGACGGAATCGGGAAATGGAAGAAGGGTTGGGTTTTTTGGGACTGGGTAACACATACGCCAGTTTCTAAGCCGACGGAAAGCTGCTCGTTGTTAGCGAGCAGTTGAGGATATCAACGATGACAGGGGCAATAAGGTGAATAACCGGCTTGACCATGTCAAGGCTAATACCGTTGTCACCAACAAGCTTTGGTTTTGATGGAACAGATGATTTTAGCTACCTGCGCAGCGGTGATTTGACCCAGATCAAGAGGAGAAGAGGCTAAGGATGGGGAGCAAGCAAGGCGTCGTCGGACAGTTTCAGTTTTTAAAAGAGGGCTCAGCATAGTAGGCGAGGAGGTAAAATATCTGTTCAGGTCGTTCAGATCTTTCAGGTCCATGCTGACCGCGCCCGGCATCTGTCTATCTACACCAAGTGACTTTAGAAATTTCCAGAGTTTTAAAGGAGGGCAGCGCTCAATAGTGGATTGTATTTGTTTACGAGGAACATTTCTGCACAATCGATTGCATGTGTTTCGCAGAGTGGTGTACGTCTCAATCTTCTCGGCCGAATTGTCACGACGAAGTACAGCGCGTGCATGATCCCTCCTGGTCATCATGTGCTTAATATCATCCGTGAGCCACGGTGCAGGGAGTTGTTTAACACGGAAGTCGAACGCTCCTGAACACCCCTGCTGAAAGTACACTCGCTCGTCTCATTCGCACACTCGCATAAATAGCCGAGCTACGCAACTATCGGAACTACGCACTCGCTCCCCGCGGCACGCCGACTCGTTTCTACATTCTAGCTCTGCTCGCTACTCGTTCATCGTTGCCGGTGGGACAACTGCCTTTACAGTCCAAACAACATACCAAAAATGCAGCGCTACATCTAGCTTTGTGATTTTAATGTTTATTTTCACTGGCCTATTTTGAAAATAATTCAAAAGTCAGAACGACATTTTTTCGAATTCCGTAGATTCATTTCCAATGTGCTCGATAGTCCTATGAGGCACGAAATCTGTTATTTTCTTGTCATTTAAGCATATTAAAATATTCTTTAGTGTTTATTTCATAAAGCTAGGTCAGGTACTTTTGAAGATATTGAAGATTTTCCAAACAACCCTTTTTCTTTGCGGTTACGGTCCAGTATAATAAACCATTGAACTAATGAATTGTCAATAGTAAGTGTTCGCAGTAAAAGTTTAAAACAAACAGGTTTCGATTTCAAGTAGTAAACTCCTGATTTAGGGCCTAAAATAACTTACCACAGAAGGTGTATATCCTTTCAAAGTTTGAGTGGAGTATATACTCTTCAAAACAATTGGAGTAGAAGCTACCTATGACAATCGGGTATTTCCAGTTAGCACCAGTCGCAGGAGGTGCACACCAAATTATATTGGGTCTTTTAAATTAGCAAAAATTAAGGATATGACATTTTTGTAAAGCCCCGAAATTCGATTGCTTACAACTTTTAAACGGCTATAAACGAATTTTGATCAAATATAGCCCAGAAATCAGCCAGACTTGTAATCGGAAGGTTGCAGGTTCAAATCCTGGTGCGGGCCCGTACCACTAAATCCGTCTTTTTAGATTTGTGTACGATTTTCTTTTTATCACTTGCTCAACGGTGAAGGAAAACGTCGTGATGAAATCAGTCCGTCTAAGATAATTCATTTTCGAAAGACGAGCAGTTCACCAATGAACTGGTTGGTTTTGGGTGAGTGTTAAATGAGACGTTCGAGTTGAGTAAATGTTGGTTTATTACTGAAAAACTTATAATTTATCTAGTTACACACTACACCATTGGGGTTATTATTTTTAAAGAAAAATATGACATTTTTTTCTTAAAAACTACTCGAGCTCAATAAAATCAAAAAAAAAATTATATTATTTTGATAAATTCTTAACAGTATACAAAATTATTTCAGAAAATGAGCACAAGGCATCTAAATGATGTAATTTTAAATCTACATGATAACTAAATTTTACTTAAATTAAAAACTGTAGAGCAGGATTTAATATAGAGTAAGATTTTCATGTAGAGTGAGATCTTGTCTATTCTAACTTAGTCTATTTATTTTCTTACGCAATTCCTTACTACTAACTTAATAATTAACAATTAGCTATATAAGGTTTGGTTCTGTTTTTGTGTACAATTTCAATTTTGTTATTTTTTTGAATTTTTACATTTAGCTCCAAATCTTCTAGCACTACGAATGGACCATCGAACAGTTTATCTAATTTTCTATGTTCCTCACTTTTTAGTAATAGTAAATCATTTTTATTATACTTAACTGGATTTATTTTCTTATCATATGCTAGTTTTCTTAACTTTTTACTTTTAATTAAATTGTCACCAGCGTCTGCATGAGCAACTTGCAATCTATATTTTAACTCTAAACAATAATTATTTGGATTATACAAAGGTTCTACATCGGTGCTGACTCGACAAAGTATGTTGCAAGGTTTACCGAACACTAGTTCGTAAGGTGCGTACCTAGTTTCCGAATGGACAGTATTATTTTATGTAAAACACCAATAGGGTAGCCAATGGCTCCACGTATCGGGATGCTCATTGCATTGCATACGTAGATACGTGCCTAAATGTTTATGAGAGTTCTCTAGCGCTCCAATCGTTTGATGATGATAGTAGTTTACATACCTCGGTCATCGTTGACGACATGAATTCAATCCCACGATTGGTCGCTATGGTTTTGGAAATACCATACCTTAATATGAAATTATTAACTAATGCCCTAGCTACACTTATAGTATCCTTATTTTGTAATGGATATGCCTCAACATATTTGCTCAATTCGCATTGATTTGTTAGTATGTACATATTATTATTCTCGTCTCTATCTACTGGACCAACAATGTCCATAAAAATATTTTCTAATGCTGATGTAGCAGTTGTCGTAATTATCATTGGTTCAATTGTGTTTCGTGAATGTTTCATTTTCTGACATTTGTCACATTTTTTAATAAATTATCTAATGTCATTTTCTAAACCTGGCCAGTAAAAAAGACGTTTGATATTATTTGTCATCCTACGCACTTCCGCGTGTCCGCTAGTGGGTAGTAAATGATAGTCATTCAATATAAATTGTTTTTCATCGTCATTTTCTATTCTTTTAATTCCTCTTAAAATACAATGTCGGGGACCGGTCCATGTTTCTTTATTTTTTATTGCTATTATTATATCTTTGATAATAAACTCGTTGCTATCTTTCTTTATTATGCACAATTTTGTTACTTTTATTTCATTACATACTTTATCGAACTTCATTACAAATCCGTCTCGCGATAATTGCAATTTGAAATCAAGGTTAACATATTATAGTATTTTCCTATTCGGTAAACACGAAAAACATTCTCGTATCTTATCTCATTTTTTCTTCTTAGTTTTACTAGTTTATCTCCTTTTTTATATGCCATTTCTACTGAATTATTCGGTAATCTGAATATCTCTACGACTCGTGGTTGATCAGGCCTCTTGTCAGTAGGTACATCAAGATTTGGTAATACACTTTTATTCATTTCATCTGCTCTTTTCCGTTGTGCCCTAGTCATAACATTCACTATACTTGCATTCATATCTTTCAACTCGTCTGAGGTTACACATATACGTGACAATGCGTCTTCTATTACATTTTTAAATTTAAATTTAAATAAATAAATAAACAAAAAAAAAATATTTCAGTGTAAAAAACTTAGCTTAATTAGATTACAATAAAAACTATAATGTAAATTACATAAAACTTACATAAAAAGAACAGTAATCAATTAACCCTTATACAAAATAAAACTGTTTATAAAGTATGTGTTAGTAGGGCAAATTAATTCATTAATATAATACCTAAACTAAGTATATTACAAATATTTGTGTAAAAAGCAGATGTTTGTTCTCGGGTCATGGGTGTTTGTGTCTGCCTTTATGTGTGTTCCGATTCAAAGGGACCCACGACACAAGGGAAAACCTTAATGTGGGCCTTCGAGTGTATGGCGTTTTTTTTTAATACTTGTGTCTTAGGTAAAATATCTTAGTCAATAAAATTATGTTAGTGCTTACTTTACAATTAACAATAACAATAAAAGTAGATCAACTGGCTGTTTTTGTTCAAATAGTTTTGCGTGCATATCTTCACGCTGCAGGTTCTTTTAGGCATACTAGAGACTAGGTAATTATGATATGACAGTCAATAGTTTTTCCGTGTCTTCATAGGATGTGCCTGTTAACCAGTCCTGTACACTCTTTTTACATTATTTAGGGTTCAAAGAATATATTCCTAAATAAAAGTTAACACTAACATTATCTTCCCCTCGTACATAAACAACTTTATAATCATATTCTTCTAATGCCAATCTAAATTTTAATAAACGACTTGATGGGTCCTTCATTCCAAACAAGTACATAAGTGGTTTATGGTCTGTCATGATGATAAACGAACGCCCAAATAAGTAAGGTCTAAAATATTTTACCCCCCATACTACAGCTGCTATCTCTTTTTCTATTGTTGTGTAATTTTTTTCAGTTTTATTTAGTGGTCTGCTAGCGTAAGCAATAGGTCTCAAATCGTTGTTACACAGTACTGCGCCTATAGCCGTACCAGAGGCATCTGTTTATAAAACAAATTCATTTTCTTTTGTAAAATTCGGGTACTGTAAAATTGGTGGGGAAATTAATGCTAATTTTAAGTTCTCAAATGCGCTTTGGCATTCTTCAGTCTAATTAAATACTGAATTTTTTCTGCATAATGCATTTAATGGTAACGTTATCTTTGCAAAATTATTAATGAATTTTCTATAATAATTACTAAATGCAACAAAACGCTGGACCTCATCAGTGTTTTTTGGGATTGTATAATTTTTAATTATTTTTATTTTATCCGGGTCTGATTGTATACCCTCTGCTGTTACTTTGTGACCTAAGTATACCAATTCTGTTTTCAAAAATTGACATTTAGTGGGATTTAACTTTAAGTTTACTTTTCTTAATCTTTCCAAAACAGCAATAAGATTTTTGTTGTGGCTTTCTTAATATCGTCCAAAAATTACAAAGTCATCAAGATAGACAAAACATTTTTCGAAGGTCGACATGGCTATTGTCATAATTCTTGAGAAGGCACTCGGACTGGTTTGCATACGTTTCATTTGAAACTGTCCGAGTCGATTACATGTAAATGAAGTTACCTTGCGAGACTCAGGGGTCAAGGTCACCTGATAATAAGACTGATTAAGGTCAAGATGTGGAAAATATACTGCACCATAAAGAGAATCCGAAATTTAGTGATATTTTGCAGTGAAAAACGATCATCTTGAATATTTTCATTTAATTTCCGGTAATCTACAACCAAACGCCAACTTTTATTATCCTAACCGCCACCCTTTTTTGGCACTAACAAAATTGGGCTCGACCATTCACTATTTGATTCCTCAATTATGTCATCTTGTAACATTTGCTTAATTTGCTTATTAACTTCTGTTTTTAAACTTTTTGGCAACCTATACGGTTTAACATAAACTGGGTTTGTGTTTGGTTTTAGATTAATGGACTGTTCATAAATATTTGTGCTCGTCAGCTTATCGCCTGGCAGACAAAACACATCTGAATACTTAGTACATATAGACTCAATCGTTTTCTTTTCATTTGAATGTAAGTGTTGCAAATTCAAGTGTGATAACATAGTCTTAGCTCTATTCGCGTTTGAATTGTTTTATCAAATGTACATATTTCGTAATCACTTAAGAGGTATATTTCGGGCTGGAAAATAGGAATCTTTACCGTATTCTCACTAGTATCTTAATTGGTATAATATTTTCGTTTGGTTTTACAATCGCGCTCGCTAGAAACACACTTTCCATAAGCTTTTTTGCTCTTATCACACATTCCTCTTTTGTGCTACATGAAATAACTATAATGAATGGATTCGCTGCGTGGCGGCAAAATAAAAAAATCTGTTGCTTTGGTGAACTAGAGAGTTTTATTTTTATTTCATGATTATGACAGTAAACTGTTAGAATATTTTCTGCTAAGTTACTATTGCTTACGTAATTACTCAAAAAGTCTAGCCCTATAACACCATCAGCCTTACATGGCAGTGAGTCGAATACAAAGAATTTATGGTTTAATATCGAACCATTAGAATACGAATACCTATACGGTTTAACATAAACTGGGTTTGTGTTTGGTTTTAGATTAATGGACTGTTCATAAATATTTGTGCTCGTCAGCTTATCGCCTGGCAGACAAAACACATCTGAATACTTAGTACATATAGACTCAATCGTTTTCTTTTCATTTGAATGTAAGTGTTGCAAATTCAAGTGTGATAACATAGTCTTAGCTCTATTCGCGTTTGAATTGTTTTATCAAATGTACATATTTCGTAATCACTTAAGAGGTATATTTCGGGCTGGAAAATAGGAATCTTTACCGTATTCTCACTAGTATCTTAATTGATATAATATTTTCGTTTGGTTTTACAATCGCGCTCGCTAGAAACACACTTTCCATAAGCTCTTTTGCTCTTATCACACATTCCTCTTTTGTGCTACATGAAATAACTATAAGGAATGGATTCGCTGCGTGGCAGCAAAATTAAAAAATCAGTTGCTTTGGTGAACTAGAGAGTTTTATTTTTATTTCATGATTATGACAGTAAACTGTTAGAATATTTTCTGCTAAGTTACTATTGCTTATGTAATTACTCAAAAAGTCTAGCCCTATAACACCATCAGCCTTACATGGCAGTGAGTCGAATACAAAGAATTTATGGTTTAATATCGAACCATTAGAATACATAAGGTTAAGATATACATAACCCTCAGAATAAATTTTTCCACCTAGACCGTTTATAACAATACGATCGTTATAAATTTGATTACTTTTTGATAATAGTTTACGACTAATTGCTGACAGTGACGCGCCCGTATCTATTAGCCACGAATACCTATTGTTGTTTACATTGAAATATGCATAAAGCGTATTTGAATCAGAAGACGAAAAAATATAATTAACCCTATACAAAGTAGCTACTATCCGGTACTTGCCTACAGTCACATCATTTTTAAAAAAAAGAGGCAGGTACTTACTTTGGTTGGTTAACTTTTAAGATGTGTATATGCTTAGTAAAAGTTATAGAACATAAGTTTTCCAATTCGGACATGCGCAGTTACTGAATGATTAGGTAGATACTTACATACTTACATCATAGTTTGTAAATTTTATCAAACACGTCCTATAGTTAATTCTATCACATTTTCAAAATCAATGAACGGATCAAATAACTAACAATTAAGTGAAAACATATTTCAGTATTTACCTAGACAAAAGTGTAACTAACGCTCAGATCAATAATGTGTTGTGATCGATCAAATATATATGTATTTATTGCGCAATCGGATTGGCCAAAGTAGGTAAACAAAAGACAAAAGTTCTAAGTTGTTTACCATTCTTAATACGCACACTTCGTAAAAAGACGGATACGTGGATAATTTTAGCTCATTACATCAGATTGAAACTACGAAATATATGAAAGTAAGCGCGTGAAACTAATAAGTAAGTTAGTATTTTATTTTTCAAAATAATCAGAACTTGGTGGTCGAAATAAATAAAAGTTGCTCAAAATAGACATCTAATTTTTAACATCTTAACGCACTGAAGGAATATGGAGATGTATTTTCGAAACAATAGAATTCCAATTCGCATACGAATTGACAAGATTCGAATGCGAATACGCAAATTTGCAATTTTTCAAAATTCATTCCGTGAATTCTGCAGCGAGTGGTCCGACCACTCGTTTTGTATTTTCTACTAGTAGAAAGTGCGCAAAGTTGCATTGACAGTTACACACGTATTTTTTTTGTTAAATCCATCTGTTTCCGGAAAGGCAAAGGAATTTATGAAGACATACAGCCAAATCTTCAATGTATTTTCCCTGCATAAGCTCCTCCCGTCCTCCGTAAATCGATTATGTATTATCAAAAAACATTGAATAGGTAGACTTTTTTTTAACGTTCCTTTCTTCAAATAAGGCGTTACCGATTCTTATAATTGGTTACCGTTTTTTATTTTTTCTGCGTGAAACGAAACCCATTTCAGTTTTGTAACTTTATGGCAACACCGAATTTGAGTATGCATAAAAACAAGGGTAGTAGAATTTTATTTCGTAGACGAAATTATAGGGAATTCAGAAAGGAAACTTCAATAGCCTTATAAAATTATTTATTACAGAATAAACTTGATTCAATGTTATCACGACGAAATTCTAAATGCAAAAGAGAGCTTAACAGTCATTGCAACGGCTTTTATACTTTTTTTAAATTTTCAAGTACCGCCAACTCACGACTCGATTACAAATAAAAATGCGGTATCAAAACGAAATCATAACCTGAGATAACATTTCAAATAAAATTGACTGTATAAATGAATCAAACAATAAGAAAACTAATCATTAAACCTTACATTCGACCATCCTGACGCGTGTTATGTCCTCATACACGCAAACTTTCTACATTAGAAACACCTTACATTCGGATCATTTATGTACAAACAAGGAAGGGATGAAGAGAGAGAGAAAAAAATACAATTAGGGGGGGCAACAGGTAAAAGTGGGTGGGTGGACTCTATGCTAGAAATCTCGGGAAAGTGTGTTAGCTGCTGGTGTCCGTTGCCCAGTGATGGGTCCGTCCTTCTAAGAGCTCTTGGTAGCCGGTGTGGTATCTGCGATGTCGTCACTTCTAGGAGCTCCCCGGTCTCGTTAGCTTGCAGCAGGATATATGAAAATTAAAAGAAATGGTGGATCTTACTACAAAATATTGTAATACCAACTTAAACTATGTCTAACTCCGGTTAAGTATTGTTTTATACGAAAACCTTTAAAACTTTCTTTTAAAACGCCGTCTTATATAGTAAGGCAGTCAATTAGATACCAATTAACTGATATTTTCAGACGAGCGTTAAAATATATAATATCGACTATGTGGCATTCATTTACTGGGCCCTAATCGCGCTAATTTTAACAATTTTACCAAAGAACAAGTATCGTTAAATTTTTCATTTTTGTTAACGATTTTGTTCAATTTTGTTATAATTTGTGTATAAAAGCAATCGTTCATAACAAAAAAAACGGCCAAGAGCGTATTGGGACACGCGCATTGTAGGGTTCCGTAGCAGCATGGTTCAAATATGCAGCTGGCTTCTTAATTCTACCAGCATATTGAAGGTTAAACCGCTAATAATGTCTAAAAACGAGGTCACAAAGAAACGTAGACAGAGAAAAGGTATAGACTGCGGCCGAGCGTGCCACCGAAAGGGACAGAAAATATTAGTACTGCCGGAGTCGGCCGTAGTACTGCGCTTTAATGTCCTATAACCCCTACGAATTAACTGAGCACCTCGCGCTGTACTGTTAACACAGCGCGAGGTGCACAGTTAATTCGTACGGGTTACAACACAGTGAAATGCTGGCCTTGAAAAAACCGGCATGCGCTAAGGGACAAAAAATGCCCAGCATTGTCTCTTTTTTTCACGTGCAATTGATATAGTTTTGTCCTTATCTGTGCGACCGAAAAAGAAAATATCCAGCAGTCTATAACTTTTCTCTGTCTACGCAAAGAAAGAAGGTATATAATGGAGAATTTTAAATTCCAGCGCCACAAGGAAAATGAAAAAAAAATCATCTATTTAAGAACCACCTCGCGTGGATGCAAACGGTTGTATAAAAATCGTTAACATTACTTATTTATTTAAAACTGGTATACTATCGTTACAGTCATAGATAGAGATGAAAGAGACTAAAGTCTTTTAAGGCTTATTAAAAAGACTCGCCTCCATCTTACAGGACTTGACTCTAAAATTAAGATTGAAAGTTCGAGTTTTTATTAATAAGACTTAGTCGTTCGTTTTATTAAAAGACTAAAAACTGAAACGACTCGAGTTGTTTTCAAAAGACTAAAAGACTTAACCAGCTCCAGTAGATTTTAAAAGACTTAAACGACTCGAGTTCTTTAATGTAAAAGGGTTCGCACCGCAGTTTGTGTGTGATATTCAATATATCTTTTGTAACCTATCAACCAAAAGGAATAATTCACGCCTAAACCACTAAATACAATTTGATATAATTTAACAAGGGGATAAAATTAGATATTTACGTTCTATCAACACATACCTTTTTTATATACAGTTAATTTTGCATCCACAGACTTGTCCGTGCCCTTGTCTTGTTACATTTAATATTATTTTTACCTATATAACCTTTTTAACACATTAACACTCCATATGTGTAAATGTATCGTGCAAAGCTGATTTGTTTAGTGTAGTGTCCATGATTTGCTAACGCATTTTTCGATTTAAGCTGTTACCTTTCCATAAATCTCATTTTTCTAACTTTCGAACATGTTTTTACGCACGTACGCTTTCATAGACCGTAAACTTCGTATATGGACACTGTTCGCACTGCCGGCCCAGGCATGTTGAGAGAGGGAGATGGCACTATTCCTATGTGTGCTGCTTTTATCGGGTGCTGTAGTCGCCTTAAGCTGTTTAAGTAACAGCTCAGCTTTTTACGTTAAAAGACCTCGACTAAAAAAGCTAGTCTTATAACTAAAGGTTGGGAACTAAAAGACTGAGTCAGTCGTGAGGCATCAAAACTAAGGCGAGTCTGTATTAAAAGTTTTAGAAGACTGAGTTTCTTTCATCACTAGTCGTAGTCAAAGTTAAGATCTCCAAATAATATAGTATCAAAAAATGACATTCCATTCGATGGTATCGGCGAGAAATGAAAAACCCTTTGACGTGTATGGGAAACGTCCGAATTTTTTTTTCCAAAATTTTATGTTTTAGATCTGTCGGCGCAATCAATATCTATGACCATGACAAATTTCAGCTCTGTAGTACCAAGGATCTAATATTAGTCAATTTATTCTTATTAATCCCAATACTATCAAAAACAATACTTGTCAAAAAAACCAAGTCTCGCAACTCAGTTGTTCTGTGGTAAAAAGTTGTGAGATCCATGTAATACCAAGTCGGTTATTAATTTATTCAGTCTCTACTTAAGTGACTTTCTGTCTTAATACGTCCAGTCTCTAAGACCACGATCGTGGTCCATAACAATTGAAAATCAATTGTGTCTGGAATCTACGTACTCGAAGCATTAAGTTGTTACGTAATAATTAACAGCATCTTATAGTGACGCATATCAATATTAAAATTCTTTAATGTTTTATATAAATATATCGAGACTTGGCCATCGCACTAAATAATTGAATTTACATGTGTTTTCAGGCGATTGAATTTACACGTGTTTTCAGGCGATGGCCAAGTCTCAATATATTTATATAAAACATTTTAATATTGATATGCGTCACTATAAGATGCTGTTAATTATTACGTAACAACTTAATGCTTCGAGTACGGAGATTCCAGACACAATTGATTTTCAATTGTTATGGACCACGATCGTGGTCTTAGAGACTGGACGTATTAAGATGGAAAGTCGCTTAAGTAGAGACTGAATAAATTAATAACCGACTTGGTATTACATGGATCTCACAACTTTTTACCGCAGAACAACTGAGTTGCAAGACTTGGTTTTTTTGACAAGTATTGTTTTTGATGGGATCTCATTTCTTTTTGTATTTGTATTTATATCTTTTTTTGTATGTATCTTTTTTTGTATTTGTATCCGAACAGCATTGGGTCGCTCGCGCGTATGAGCGCGGCTGCTGCTCGCTCGGCGACATTCACCTTTCCGCGCGCCCCACCACTGTCCCCGCCCCGCGCCCTCGCGCTAGCACCGCGCAGCGCATAGTAACGGCCTGCGCTCACTTGCTAGCATCGCAGCGCGTGGTATAATAATTAATTTACAACCTTACGCACTCGTAATAAGTACGACTACGCACGTAGGTACCTTTTTTGCATTAAATAATTTAATTTACACGTGTTTTCATGACGGGAATACCCATTTTTTGCTCGATTTGGCAGGGGCACTACCATGCGCCTATATTTATATGAGACTAGCTTAGACCCGCGGCTTTGCACGCAATAATAATAACTGCCGTAAAACATCGTTACGAATAAAGCCAATATTGAAAAATTTAACTGAAGACTTGGCTGTATGGGCTTAATTTTTTTTGCGGTCTTTTCTAGATTTTTTAGTTTTTTCTTGATTCATACACCAAACACTACTTATATTCCAAATTTGAAGCTTCTAGGTCTGCTAGAAGTGCCTTAGAATTTTGATGATCGGTGAGTCAGTGAGTGACAAAATTAAGAAATTTGACCTGTTATAATTCTTAAAATACTAGTTCAAATTGAATAAAATTTGAAAAATACCGTGTCTTTACAATGCCTGCATGGTTACTGAAAATTTTAGTCTTCTAGTTTTATCCACAACGAAGTTACAGGGGGTCGAAAATGGTCTGAATTGCTTCGAGAAAAGGATGGTACGGCCGTGACGCTTTTTTGCTCGACTTGGTGGGGGCACTGCCGTGCCCCCAGAAACAGTGTTTCGCACTTGGTCGACTATTACTCGCAAACTTGAAGGGCCAACTTATGTGTGATAGTTTTCCTTTTAATTTCGTAGTATATTCTACCAACGTGAATAGAAACAACCGTTTAACTGGTAGTGTCCCCCCCGGACACTTGTTTTTAACAAAAAAATTCACTTTAAAAATATTTTAAAACGTTCTTAGTAAACCAATTCTATCTTTTAAAAAGCTATACTATGACATGAAATGCACTCGATGATATTGGCGAGAAAAAAAATTCATCGCCCTTTCACGTCTATGGGAGTCACCCGAAAAAAATTGTTTTTATAAGATTTTACTCTATAGTTCTATTGGCGTGATTTATATGTATGATCATGCCTTTCAGCTCTGTAGTACCAAGGGTTTCTTAGGAAACCCGCGGACAGACGGACAGACGGTCATGGCGAAACTATAAGGGTTCGTAGATTACTACGGAACCCTAAAAAATAACGTTTCAATAGGAACGTATGTGTCAAAATAACGATATTATTTTGACACATACGTCAAACAAAGAAGCAGTTGTAGTAAACTTTTTTGTTGCAAACAAAAAAACTATGATAAATTAAAAAGCTGAAAAAATTTATTGAAAGGCCCAAACTGTGCCACCAATAACATTAGATCTGTATCCCGGGGACATTCATATTACAAAAAAGGTTACTGTTTGTATTTGTGAAATTATTAAAGATTTCGCAATTTTATTATACTTAAAGTGAGGTCTTAATGACCGTAACCTGCCGTAACCATATGTATTGAAACACAGAGCAAGTTGAAGCTATTTTAGATGTAGATCTTAGAAAAAAAATGAAATAGATTTAATTAAAATATTTAAAAACCCTTTATACTATTCAACCCGTTCCGAGTGAGTCGGTAAAACGAAGAATAATAGCTGCCACACAACAAATTAACAATACTCTGACTACTTATGTTGTGAAAAGTAAAATGAGTAAAAGTATGCCTATTTGTTGTAGAAACAGGGGTAGTCACTTTGAAAATGAACTCAAATAAATCATTTTTTTCGTGTATGTTATTTGTGTTTTTTGATATTTTTTTTCGACTTGCTCCTATTACAATGGTCCTCTTTATTTTATCAGCTTTCGAATAAGGCATAATAATTTCAAATCCCTGTGACGATTTGAGATTATTATGCCTTATTCGAAAGCTGATAAAATAAATATGTTTTTTTGCTTGTATGTACGGAACATTGTCCAGTGAGTTTTTGTTTAAAACTCGCTTTTTTGTGTAATTTCCTAGATTTTATTGTTGAATTTTCAAACGTTTTTCTACATAGTACTAAACTTTATGTCAATCTAGTACATTTAATGGCTCTATCAGATTTAATGAAATATCAGTTACACAAAATTAATAAAAAAATATCAGGATACCACCAAGTAATTTTTTTATTAATTTTTATATACTTAAATCAGTTATTGATTTTTTTTAAATAACTAACTTCTAAATTTTTCTGAAATTGTTCACTTTCAAGACTTTCGCATATGGTACTCAGTGGCGTGCATTCTATACAAGCAGAAAAGCAGTGCCTACCCTAGGGTATTCAACGAAAATAAAACAAAAATTAAATATTTAATGTACACTAACGATCACAGAATCAAAATTTGTGAAACGATTTACCGAATTTAAACTTTTTCAAAACAGCTAAACTAGTTACTAGTTCAACATCAGAACTAGTAAGAAGAGAGAGCCGTGCCGCTCGCCGCCGCCGCTAGATGGCGAAGCTTATAAGCACTCGTTTGAAATGCCTTTTTTGTTGAAAAATGCTGGCTTCTGATTGGCTGTTTCGCCTCCCCCGGGAAAAATTAACCAACTGATTGTATGGCGAAAAAAGCTCTGCCTATAAAGCGATGCTACCAAATTGAGAAGTGTCAATATTTGGTAAGTTTGGAAGGGCTGTTATAAATTTTTAATTTTGCGGCATTTTTTTCTTATTGGATTGTTTTTCTTTTGCAACTACGAACAAAAACTTTTGCAAATTATTGTTTTATTAGTTTATAGTGATTATTCGACATTTGTTTAGAACAAAATGAGTACAATAAGTTGTGAAAAGTGTGGTGATGATGTTTGTTTGCCGAAATTGCGTAATTTTTCAAGTTTACCTTTTCAAGAAAAAGTAAACATTATCGCAAAAGGCCGATGCGTGCGTTGACGCAAAAAAAGGTACCGCAGTAAGACATTTTAATACTAAAATATACGACATTCATAATTGGATCACGGGCTGTGTGCATACTAACCGCTTATTTTGTGTTCCTTGCATTTTGTTTTCAAACTGTTATATAAAAGTTTGGAAGCACAGGTTATTTTGATTTGAATAACCTTAAGTTGTTTTAACTAACATTCTAAAATTTTAATAATTTTCATCACTAAAAGTTCACTGCCTACCCTGCCTAAAATGTCTATGCACGCAACTGATGGTACTCCTTTAGAAAAACACTGCAAATTCCATCTTCTACAGCCCTTTCAAAGGAATACCTCTAATTTCAAGTCGCCCTGTATATAGTATATAAATATAGTAAATACTTTATCGAGCGAAAAATTCTTACCCTACCTTCTCTTTACATGTTCACAACGGCCCTATTTGTCAGGAAACACATGTACTTATTCACATTGAAACGAGACAGACATGTAAAATACAATTATTTAAGATCAAAATACTTATATAACTTGCAACAAACACACTCAACGATGGAGCTGTACAGATCGGGTCCTTACTACTGTGGTGAACTCAATAAATAAGCAGTATATCTTGATAATCTTGATTTATTTCTTCAAATTGTCTACTAGTAAAATTACAACTTTGGTTTACTTCTTAACAATATAATGTCTTTCTAGACAACTGTTCGACTCGTGTGCTCGCTAAAAACTGACTGCTTGGGCTCAGCCAGCGGCCGTATTTCCTCTCCCTTTTCACTCCCTTCTTCAAAATGGCGTTCTTAGCATGTGGTTGGTCAACGTTTTACCAATCGCGAGCCAAGAACTGTGCCTATGTTTGGAAAAATGTGTCACGAAACACATTGAAAATTATGAATCACGACATTCGGCCATCCGACACAGTGCAACCTCCCGGTGCACTAGTAGATCCAATCAGTCAGTTTTTTAACTCATTTTAAAATCAAAATAGTTATATTTTAAAGAATGTTTAGGATGTCACTTGAAATAAGTCAAAGTTTTACCCTACTGACTCTACGCCTGTTCGCAAAGGTGCAGTCATCCCCCGAGAAGAACAGGCAAGAAACTCTAAGGGTTGCTCTTTTAAAAAAATCTCATTACAAATGTTCTTATTTTCTAATTTAGACTAAATCTAAAATATCTCTAGAGCTGAGCAGTTTATTCCCTTAGTTTATTAATTAATTTCTAAAATTCTTCCATAGGTAAATTTTTAATACACATGGGAATCTTATTATAAAGACGTAAAAACATTGATCAGAGTTCGTGATTTTATGAAGACGACTCTCTAATACATCCAGTTTATGCTTGGTTCTAGAACCATTATGCCTATCACTAATTTTCTTAAACTTATGTATATTTTTCCTTTAATTGAAAAGAGTTTAAGTTAATAGTTATTTTAATACATAGATTGGAATACTATACAATCAAATGATGTAGTTTAGACTTACAAAGAAACAAGGGAATAAAGGCATTTCAAATAAATAATGTTACATCGAAAATTACAAGATTAAATTTGTAAAGACCTAGACTTTCTATTACATCGCTAGGATTGCAAATTAAAATGAACTTAAAAATAAACGGGTGTAATAGATGATGTCGACATTAAACTAATGTCTGTTTTAAAAACATAAATGCTTGGTCTAAATTCTATCTAAACAATCACTTACGTCCTAATTTTTTTATGAACTACGATCATACTTTTAACACAAAATTTTGGTTGTATAATAATAACACAAAATGGATTGTAATTATCTGAATAAACATTATTTTTTAAATTTCAATTAAAGGCTTAATTAACCATAACAACAACCATATTTAACAATTATGGAAATCACGACATTCGGTAAATGGTGTTTTCCTCAGCTAATAAGAATGAATACAAATCAGTAATTATAAAAATATTCCTGCTAGGACCTTGGTAAACAAATGACATCGGTCTTTGGTAAACAAATGAAACGAAACTTCGCAACCCGGTTAAATTACCAATAAATTTGGTACATAAGTTAATAAAGTATTAATTACTACTTAACACTCAAACATTTTTCGAAACAACGTAAGAATACTTCATTAAGTGGGTAGGTAGTGACCATATTCCTAGATTATGCCTAACACAATTAAGATAAGTCTTTGTTGATCAATACTATGTAACAAAACACAAGGAATTAAAATATATTTAAATAGCTTACATTTGCACCTTTATAAATTTCATAATGTATTTGATGTACCAAAATGTTAATAGAATAAGATCAAAAACTTCAGAATTATATTTGAATGTACTTAACAATCATTATGACTGAATTTGTCTCACTGAGACTAATTTGAATAGTAGTGTTTTTAATGGAGAAGTATTTGACCCTCGATATACAGTTTCGCAATACTTTAATAAAAATTACCGAGAGTTAGAAATTATCTCCCGCATGATACTTCTCCTACACTAGTAAAATACATCTGCTGAAGTTTATGTCTTGTTTTGCGCTGTTAAAACCTAAAACATGCTGTGTGTACTACTTTAGGTTTATGGTTTAGTTAAAAACTAATTAAACTATGTCCTTATCTTTTTAAGATTGTAAACTGTTTGTACTGTACACCTATTAAATAAAAAATAAAAATTAGGTACACACTTTTGCATAGATTGCATGTCATTACTCGAGATGTTACTTCCTGAACTAAATACTCGAAATAAGGGCTTTTCCAATCATGGATGATTTCGAAATTCCTATGGACATAAATGGTACCGAAGCAAATTAATCTGCTCGGTGATGTGATCTCGTTTTTTTTATCGTTTTGTTTGCATTTTTTTTGTAAAGAGCTTCGTACATATACGAAAAAGTTAATTACTTATAAGGCGCTCTTCTGTTTACATTTCTGTAACAGTTATAGGTACCTCTTAGGAACTATTACGCCTATTAGTATAGTAATGTGCTAACTCAAATAAATTAAAAATTCAAAACGAAAATTCTTACAGGTCTCTGGGTCGTGTGGGATAATTTATTAAGGTCTTGCACGTTAAGAGAATTTATTCATAAATTTACTTTTATAATTTTACTTCTAAATTTTTATTAAGGAACATTGTTCAGTAATGCTGAAACTTGACTGGCATTAAAATCGTCATTGCAATAAATATATTTGAAGTTTGAAAACACCACATGTTTCACAATCATTCATTGACAACAAGAAAATCAACAACTTGAAAGAAACTTGATAACCTCATTTAATTTCAACCTGCAAAATTGTTAACTGAATTCTTACTAACTCTGTAGCACTTATATTTTGGTCGGAACACTTCGATACCGCGTTTTGGAATACACGTAGCCATTGAGTAGTATGCCATTAGATGGTTAATTTTTGTGCAGCTTTGGTTACACTACGGATTGCTATGAACGCAATACCTACTTACTATCACCTTTATTTTCGTAATGTTATGTGTTACTGGAAAAGGCAGACTTGAAATGTGTTCAATATCACTAAACATTTGAATTTTTATTTGCATGAGTACCCACTTTTAATTTCGGATTAAAAAAATATGGTTGAGAAAAGCATTTAACTTAGTTTGCCAAACGGCATACACTAACATGTAATCCGTATGGTTGTCGAGTGGTTTCAGTTGGTCCCGAAATATTATATTCTGGACTCGTAAAAAAAAGTAATAATTATGACATTGTAATACGCAATCAGATGACTGTAATTAATTGAACAAGTAACACATTTCCAACGTGGCAAAGACAGAAATTTAAAATAGTTTTAGTAAAATCTACATAAATTATATACTGATAACATTGGATGTGACAGAAAATGACCATTCGTGTTGTTATAAGCTTACGAGTTTTATTTTGTGTCAAACTATCCGGCCAAGTTATGATAAAGACGAATTGACAAAATCATTAATCTCATCCGAAAGCAATTTTAAATGAAGTTTTAAAACAGTTTAGAATGCGTTATTGGATGTCGCATAGATTGAATGTAGTTTAAATGAGTGGTGCATCGGTTTGATCTGACAATATTACATTATACCACTGACATAAAGTGTATGGACTGGCAGTCCTCTATAAATTACAGCATTTGTCTCTAGGACGCATTGAAAGTGACAAATTCGCAGGAATTTTGACAAATTGAACGGAACTTGACGCAGTGAATTGTAAACAATTTGAAATATTTGAAAATTTTGTTAAAATTTTAAAGACTAAGTGAATTTTTGTGTAAAGTTTTATTAATATTCAATTTTGTGACCATGAGAATATGCTTGGTTTGTAAATATAAACAGAAAAAAAGAGATAATCGGTCAATGTACAAGTATGTTTTTTTACCAACTGTTTTATTAAAAAATGTTGTTTTAAAACGTCTTAATTCTACTTCAAATGATTAGAAATTGTCGGGAAGACATTCCTCTTTTTCTAAGTATATATATAATATAGTTATGTTAAAATGACTATAAAAGATAAAATTTTCGCATTTTCAATTTCGCTTGATTCGCCTGCTTTATTTCGCTAGTGCTTCCAAAGACAGTCGATAAAAACAATGTCGATAGAAACATGTTATAGGTATATTAGTGTAAAATATTACCTAATGTTACGTACAATGGCCAACAAAACCGTTTTTATTTTGTTGAGTACCCATGATTACTTTTTTAGGGTTATGTAGTAGACTACAAAGTTATAGTTTCGCCATATCCGTCTACTCGCAATTTTCTAAGCGACCCTTGATACTACAAAACTGTAATCACACCTTAGTACCTAAGTTTTTCAAGATAACAAGTAATGTTTGATTAAATTGCGCGTCGTTTGACACGCTCTTGAATGATTTTAGATAAATATTTAAGAGTTTACTAATCTTCATAAGAACAGTAAGACAGAATACCTAACCAACCAAATTTCTTACAACAGATTTCCAAACGACGAAGTTTTTTAAAAAAAATGGCTTCAAAATATGAATTTTTCGAAGAATTGGACATCAAAGAAAAACCACGAAATATGTTCAAAACATTTTGACCCTAAATGTTTTATAGGAAGTAGGAAATTGTTAAAATTTGGTAGTGTTCCTACAATATTTGAAGAAAATGTTCAAGGTAAAGGTTATACATAAGGGTTACTAGAAACATGTCACGGTAGAAACATGTACCAGTTTTGAAAAATTACATACTTTAACTTTTTATAAAGTAACTCAGCTATAAATATTATGGTTTTTGAAACTAACGTATTTATTTGTTTTATTTTTCATGATTGTTGTTAACTTACTCCCTAATACATGTTTATTGTTATTTTATCTTAAATTTACAACTCGAGCATCTGTGGCCCATTTGTTAGTAAAAACAACTTAAAACTATAAATGTCTCATAGGAAGTAGGCAATTGTTAAAATTTGGTAGTGTTCCTACAATATTTGAATAAAATGTTCAAGGTAAAGGTTATACATAAGGGTTACTAGAAACATGTCATGATCCCCGCTAAGGGATGGTAGTAGGCTTTATGAACTATTGAATAATATTTCAAAACTGAAAAAAAAGAGTACCAGTTTTGAAACATTACATACTTTAACTTTTTATAAAGTAACACAGCTTTAAATATTGTTGTTTTTGAAACTAACGCATTTATTTGTTTTATTTTTCATGATTGTAGTTAACTGCCTACCCCGCTGGGAAATACATATAGTTTGTCGACTAATCGACTTTTGGCCTCACTACGCCGAGTTCGGTTTTCTGCCGCTGCCGCCTACAGCGCCAAAATGGCGAAAATCAAATGGTCTCGTTTTTGATTTGACAACAGCCAGTCTAGTGGTATTTAACTTATTTTTTCTATGTCTATGCATTATACTCTTGAACTAAAAGACTTATTCTGAAGATACATTTCTGCTATGCTCGGTATATATACTCCTTTATTCTACGTAAATATTCTACTGTAATAATTGACTTCAATAACAGCTCAAGTTCAACGTGCTTCTTAGTGTAATGTTTCGCATTCAAATATCGAATTTACAACGCCAGAGGGCGAGCAAGCCTTGGGCAGTGCCCTAGGTAATATTACCTGTGTCCCTAGTATAATATCACCGTCATCCAAGGAACGCGAAGCGTGAGTTCGTCGCGGGCTATGCTAGCTATGCAGTACTGCTACTACTAATTCAGTAAAGTGTTGTACAAAGATATTGTGGAACGTGAGATGTACTGATTTTCGACTCAAATGCAACTCGAAATGTTTACACGGCTAAAACTGCAAACTACAGGTCTTCACAAAAGATTAATGTTGTTGCAACCAGTAAACAATAAAATAGTAAAAATGGTCGCATAAATTAAATTAACGTTACACATTGTATGGCGGCATTCTTTGATTGGGGGGGGGACGCTCCGGGCTTCGCCCTACGCGGAGTTCGGCCTTCAGCCTCACCCTATGCGTGGCTCGCCTCGGCCTTCGGCCTCGTCTCGCGCGTTCGGCTCGGTCTTCGACCTCGCCTCACCTTTAGAATCTAAACTTGTATGGCGGCCATCTTGGATTTGGGAGGGGGGACGCTCCGGGCTACGCCCTGCGCGGAGCTCGGCCTTCGGCCTCGCCTTTTACGCAGCTCGCCTCGGCCTACGGCCTCGCCTCGCCGGAATCACCACCACCGAAAACCTATTAAACGACACCCATGTCGGTATGCCGGTATGGCGGTCGGCAGGTAAGATGCTTGGTTACGCTTCGGGCTTCGCCCTACGCGGAGCTTGGCCTTCGGCCTCGCCCTATACGCAGCTCGGCTCGGCCTTCGGCCACGCCTTGCGCGTTCGACTTGGTCTATGAACTCGCCTCACCTTTAGAATCTAAACTTAAATGGCGGCCATCTTGGATTTGGGGGGGGGGACGCTCCGGGCTTCGCCCTACGCGGAGCTCGGCCTTCGGCCTCGCCTCACCATTCCTTGTATGGCGGCCAACTTGGAAAATGGCGAAATCGAAAATCTTTTCAGACATTCGGATTCAGCGACCGCTAAAACCCCCGGATTCCGAATTTGGTCCGAATCGGAGGATATACCGAAATATCACTTTAGTATGGCGGCCATCTTGTATTTTTGAAAATTGAAAAAAAAATTGTCACCTGTAGACTTTGACCAGGGTGCTGGTCGATCTTTGTTCGAGCAATACCGATCCAACCCCAACGGTTCGCCCGGGAAGGTGGGTCACGAGCTGATGAGGAGAAGAATCCGAAGATGTCGAAGTTTTCCCCTACTCGACCAAAAATTCTGACCATACCCCCCATACATCATTTTCACCTACCGACACTCCTTCTGGGAGAACAATTATGTCAATCAGTCAGTCAGTCATTCAGTGAGTGAGTGGTAATGTAGCTTTATATAGTATAACTAGGTTTCGCGTGGCGGTTGTGCTACCCTATTTGTAGGGTCAAAAAAGTTTGCCTTTTTTTTTTCACGGCCGCCATCTTGGATTTCAAAATGGATGTTATTTTCTTAATCAGCACCCCCGAATACCCAAAAAACGACTCCCATGACGATATTTTGCAAAAAATTTATGTCCGCCATCTTGAATTTCAAAACGTATGTAATTTTCGGAATCAGCACCCCCGAAAACCTATGAAACGACACCCATGACGGTATTTTCTAAAATATTCCATGTCCGCCATCTTGGATTTCAAATTGGATGTCATTTTCGAAATCAGCACCCCTGAAAACCTATTAAACGACACCCATATCGGTATGATGGCGGTCGGCTGGTAATATGCTTGGTGACGCTTCGGGCTTCGCCCTACGCGGAGCTCGGCCTCGCCCTATACGCAGCTCGCCTCGGCCTACGGCCTCGGCTCGCGCGTTCGGCTCGGTCTGCGACCTCGCCTCACCTTAAAAATCTAAACTTGTATGGCGGCCATCATTGATTGGGGGGGGGGACGCTCCGGGCTTTGCCCTACGCGGAGTTTGGCCTGCGGCCTCACCCTATACGCGGCTCGCCTCGGCCTTCGGCCTCGCCTCGCGCGTTCAGCTCGGTCTTCGAGCTCGCCTCACCTTTAGAATCTAAACTTGTATGGCGGCCATCTTTGATTTGGGGGGGGGGGAAGCTCCGGGCTTCGCCCTACGCGGAGTTCGGCCTTCGGCCTCACCCTATACGCGGCTCGCCTCGGCCTTCGGCCTCGTCTCGCGCGTTCGGCTCGGTCTTCGACCTCGCCTCACCTTTAGAATCTAAACTTGTATGGCGGCCATCTTGGATTTGGGGGGGGGACGTTCCGGGCTACGCCCTGCGCGGAGCTCGGCCTTCGGCCTCGCCTTCTACGCAGCTTGCCTCGGCCTACGGCCTCGCCTCGCGGCGTGGCGTCGTTGTTCGGCTTGGCCTGCGGCCTTGCCTCACCACCCCTTGTATGGCGGCCATCTTGGAAAATGGTGGAATCAAAAAACTGACCCAATATTCAGAATCTTCGTCCCCCATACCCCCTATATACCGATTTTCGTCCGGATCGGAGCAACTTATTTCCGGCCGCCATCTTGGATCCGCCATCTTGAAAAAAAATTTTGACAGCCGCCTGCCCCTCACCCCCTTGTAAAACATTTGTTCGAGCACTCCCCACTTATGTCAAACGGTTCCGGAGATACAGCAATAATCATTTTGTATGGCGTCCATCTTGTTTTTGCGAAAATCGAAAAAATGACGTCACCGGTAGAATTCGACCAGGGTGTGAGTCGACCTTAGTTCGAGCGCCACCGCTCCATCTGCAACAGTTCGCCCGGGAAGGTGGGTCGCCACCTAATGAGAAGTTGGATCCGAGGATCTCGAGGTTTTCCCGTACCCTCCGCGATACTCTCTCCACACAACCCATACAAAGTTTTCACCTCCCGCCGCTCCATCAGGGAGAACAATTCTGTCACCCAGTCAGTCAGTGAGTCAGTGGTATTGTAGCTTTATATAATATAACTTGTTTTCGCGTGGTGCGCGACCTGCTAAAGCATGCCGCGAGACGGTTGTGCTACCCTATTTGTAGGGTCAAAAAGGCGTTCATACTTTTTTTGGTTTGTCACGACCTCCATTTTGGATTTCAAAATGGATGTCAGTTTCGTAATCAGCATCCCGAAAACATATTAAACGACACCCGTGACAGAATTTTTTTAAACTGCATGTCCGCCATCTTAGATTTAATATTAGATGTCATTTTCGCAATCAGCACCCCAGAAAACGTATTAAACAACACCCATGACGGTTTTTGAGAAAAATGCAGGTCCACCATCTTGGATTTCAAAATGGATATCATTTTCGGAATTGGCACCCCCGAAAACCTATTAAACGACACCCATGTCGGTATGCCCGAAAATTTCATATCCGCCATCTTGGATTTTTGGTATGGAGAATCGAGACGCTCCGGGCTTCGCCCTTCGCGTCACGATTCCCCCAACTAAAATCCAAGATGGCTGATATGAAATTTTCGGATTGCGGTCGGCCGGTAAGATGCTTGGTGACGCTTCGGGCTTCGCCCTACGCGGAGCTCGGCCTACGGCCTCGCCCAATACGCAGCTCGGCTCGGCCTTCGGCCTTGCCTCGCTCGTTCTGCTCGGTCTACGACCTCGCCTCACCTTTAGAATCTAAACTTAAATGGCGGCCATCTTGGATTGGGAGGGGAGGACGCTCCGGGCTTCGCCCTACGCGGAGCTCGGCCTTCGGCTTCGCCTTATACGCAGCTCGCCTCGGCCTGCGGCCTCGCCTCGCAGCGCGTCGTGGTTCGGCTCGGCCTTCGGCCTCGCCTCACCACTCCTTGTATGGCGGCCATCTTGGAAAATGGCGATATCAAAAATTTTACCAGATATTCAGATTCAGCGACCCCTAAAACCCCCTGATACCGAATTTGGTCCGGATCAAAGGAGATACAAAAATCTCGTTTTTGTATGGCGGCCATTTTGTTTTTTTGAAAATCTAAAAAATTTTGTGACCGGTAGACTTCGACCAGGGTGTGGGTCGACTTTTGTTCGAGGACCACCGGTCCAAGTCCAACGGTTCGTCCGGGAAGGTGGGTCGCGACCTGATGAAGAAGAGAATCCGATGATTTCGAGGTTTTCCCATACTCGACGGAAAATTCTGACCACACCCCTCATACATCATTTTCACCTCCCGACCCTCCTTCTGGGAGAACAATTATGTCAGTCAGTCAGTGAGTCAGTGGTAATGTAGCTTTATATAGTATAACTAGGTTTCGCGTGGTGCGCGACCTGCTAAAGCAGGTCGCGAGGCGGTTGTGCTACCCTATTTGTAGGGTCAAAAAAGTTTGCTTTTTTTTTTTTCACGGCCGCCATCTTGGATTTCAAAATGGATGTTATTTTCTTAATCAGCACCCCCAAATACCCAAAAAACGACACCCATGACGATATTTTGGAAAAAATTTTTGTCCGCCATCATGGATTTCAAAACGTACGTCATTTTTGGAATCAGCACCCCCGAAAACCTATTAAAGGACACCCATGACGGAATTTTCCAAAAAATCCATTTCCGCCATCTTGGATTTCAAAACGTATGTCATTTTCGGAATCAGCACCCACGAAAACCTATTAAACGACACCCATGAAGGTATTTTCAAAAAATCCATGTCCGCCATCTTGGATTTCAAAATGGATGTCATTTTCGAAATCAGCACCCCTAAGAACCTATTAAACGACACCCATGTCGGTATGATGGCGGTCGGCTGGTAATATGCTTGGTGACGCTTCGGGCTTCGCCCTACGCGGAGCTCGGCCTTCGGCCTCGCCCTATACGCAGCTCGCCTCGGCCTACGGCCTCGGCTCGCGCGTTCGGCTCGGTCTGCGACCTCGCCTCACCTTAAAAATCTAAACTTGTATGGCGGCCATCTTTGATTGGGGGGGGGGACGCTCCGGGCTTCGCCCTACGCGGAGTTCGGCCTTCGGCCTCACCCTATACGCGGCTCGCCTCGGCCTTCGGCCTCGCCTCGCGCGTTCGGCTCGGTCTTCGACCTCGCCTCACCTTTAGAATCTAAACTTGTATGGCGGCCATCTTTGATTGGGGGGGGGCCGCTCCGGGCTTCGCCCTACGCGGAGTTCGGCCTTCGGCCTCACCCTATACGCGGCTCGCCTCGGCCTTCGGCCTCGCCTCGCGCGTTCGGCTCGGTCTTCGACCTCGCCTCACCTTTAGAATCTAAACTTGTATGGCGGCCATCTTTGATTGGGGGGGGGGCGCTCCGGGCATCGCCCTACGCGGAGTTCGGCCTTCGGCCTCACCCTATACGCGACTCGCCTCGGCCTTCGGCCTCGTCTCGCGCGTTCGGCTCGGTCTTCGACCTCGCCTCACCTTTAGAATCTAAACTTGTATGGCGGCCATCTTTGATTGGGGGGGGGCCGCTCCGGGCTTCGCCCTACGCGGAGTTCGGCCTTCGGCCTCACCCTATACGCGGCTCGCCTCGGCCTTCGGCCTCGCATCGCGCGTTCGGCTCGGTCTTCGACCTCGCCTCACCTTTAGAATCTAAACTTGTATGGCGGCCATCTTTGATTGGGGGGGGGGGGCGCTCCGGGCATCGCCCTACGCGGAGTTCGGCCTTCGGCCTCACCCTATACGCTACTCGCCTCGGCCTTCGGCCTCGTCTCGCGCGTTCGGCTCGGTCTTCGACCTTGCCTCACCTTTAGAATCTAAACTTGTATGGTGGCCATCTTTGATTGGGGGGGGGCCGCTCCGGGCTTCGCCCTACGCGGAGTTCGGCCTTCGGCCTCACCCTATACGCGGCTCGCCTCGGCCTTCGGCCTCGCCTCGCGCGTTCGGCTCGGTCTTCGACCTCGCCTCACCTTTAGAATCTAAACTTGTATGGCGGCCATCTTAGATTGGGGGGGGGGCGCTCCGGGCATCGCCCTACGCGGAGTTCAGCCTTCGGCCTCACCCTATACGCGACTCGCCTCGGCCTTCGGCCTCGTCTCGCGCGTTCGGCTCGGTCTTCGACCTCGCCTCACCTTTAGAATCTAAACTTGTATGGCGCCCATCTTGGATTTGGGGGGGGGGGGACGCTCCGGGCTACGCCCTGCGCGGAACTCGGCCTTCGGCCTCGCCTTTTACGCAGCTCGCCTCGGCCTAAGGCCTCGCCTCGCGGAGTGGCGTCGTGGTTCGGCTCGGCCTGCGGCCTCGCCTCACCACTCCTTGTATGGCGGCCATCTTGGAAAATGGTGGAATCGAAAAACTGACCCGATATTCGGAATCTTCGTCCCCCAAACCCCCCAGATACCGATTTTCGTCCGGATCGGAGCAACTTCATTTCCGGCCGCCATCTTGGATCCGCCATCTTGAAAAAAAAATTTGACAGCCACCTGCCCCTCACCCCCCTGTAAAACATTTGTTCGAGCATACCCCACTTATGTCAAACGGTTCCGGAGATACAGCAATAATCATTTTGTATGGCGGCCATCTTGTTTTTGCGAAAATCGAAAAAATGACGTCACCGGTAGAATTCGACCAGGGTGTGGGTCGACTTTTGTTCGAGCGCATCCGCTCCATCTGCAACGGTTCGCCCGGGAAGGTGGGTCGCCACCAGATGAGAAGGTGGATCCGAGGATCTCGAGGTTTTTCCGTACCCTCCGCACCACCCTCTCTACACCTTCCATACAAAGTTTTCACCTCCCGCCGCTCCATCTGGGAGAACAATTCTGTCACCCAGTCAGTGAGTGAGTGAGTGAGTGGTATTGCAGCTTTATATAATATAACTAGGTTTCGCGTGGTGCGCGACCTGCTAAAGCAGGTCGCGAGGCGGTTGTGCCTTTCTTTATAAATTTTAAAAAAGTTTTTAATTTTTCTTTGTTTTTCACGGCCACCATCTTGGATTTAGAAATGGATGTTATTTTCTTATTCAGCACCCCTGAATACCCAAAAAACGACACCAATGACAATATTTTGCAAAAAATTTATGTCCGCCATCTTGGATTTAAAAACGTATGTCATTTTCGGAATCAGCACCCCTGAAAACCTATTAAACGACACCCATGACGGTATATTCCAAAAAATCCATGTCAACCATCTTGGATTTCAAAATGGATGTCATTTTCAAAATCAGCACCCCTGAAAACCTATTAAACGACACCCATGTCGGTATGATGGCGGTCGGCTGGTAATATGCTTGGTGACGCTTCGAGCTTCGCCCTACGCGGAGCTCGGCCTTCGGCCTCGCCCTATACGCAGCTCGCCTCGGCCTACGGCCTCGGCTCGCGCGTTCGGCTCGGTCTGCGACCTCGCCTCACCTTAAAAATCTAAACTTGTATGGCGGCCATCTTTGATTGGGGGGGGGACGCTCCGGGCTTCGCCCTACGCGGAGTTCGGCCTTCGGCCTCACCCTGTACGCGGCTCGCCTCGGCCTTCGGCCTCGCCTCACCTTTGGAATCTAAACTTGCCGCCATCTAGAATTGGGGGGGGGGGACGCTCCGGGCTTCGCCCTACCCGGAGTTCGGCCTTCGGCCTCACCCTATACGCGGCTTGCCTCGGCCTTCGGCCTCGCCTCGCGCGTTCGGCTCGGTCTTCGACCTCGCCTCACCTTTAGAATCTAAACTTGTATGGCGGCCATCTTTGATTGGGGGGGGGACGCTCCGGGCTTCGCCCTGCGCGGAGTTCGGCCTTCGGCCTCACCCTATACGCGGCTCGCCTCGGCCTTCGGCCTCGCCTCGCGCGTTCGGCTCGGTCTTCGACCTCGCCTCACCTTTAGAACCTAAACTGTATGGCGGCCATCTTGGATTTGGGGGGGGGGGACGCTCCGGGCTACGCCCTGCGCGGAGCTCGGCCTTCGGCCTCGCCTTTTACGCAGCTCGCCTCGGCCTACGGCCTCGCCTCGCGGAGTGGCGTCGTATTTTCCAAGATGGCCGCCATACTCCTTGTATGGCGGCCATCTTGGAAAATGGTGGAATCGAAAAACTGACCCGATATTCGGAATTTTCGACCCCCAAACCCCCCAGATACCGATTTTCGTCCGGATCGGAGCAACTTCATTTCCGGCCGCCATCTTGGATCCGCCATCTTGAAAAAAAAATTTGACAGCCACCTGCCCCTCTACCTCCTGTAAAACATTTTTTCGAGCACACCCCACTTATGTCAAACGGTTCCGGAGATACAGCAATAATCATTTTGTATGGCGCCACCGCTCCATCTGCAACGGTTCGCCCGGGAAGGTGAGTCGCCACCCGATGAGAAGGTGGATCCGAGGATCTCGAGGTTTTCCCGTACCCTCCGCGACACTTTCTCCACACCCTCCATACAAAGTTTTCACCTCCCGCCGCTCCATCTGGGAGAACAATTCTGTCACCCAGTCAGTCAGTCAGTCAATCAGTGAGTGGTATTGTAGCTTTATATAATATAATAACTAGGTTTCGCGTGGTGCGCGACCTGCTAAAGCAGGCCGCGAGGCGGTTGTGCTACCATATTTGTAGGGTCAAAAAGGCGTTCATTTAGTTTTTTGTAATTTTTTTTGAAAACACATGTCGGACATCTTGGATTTCAAAATGGATGTCATTTACGGAATCAGCAACCCCAAAAACCTATTAAACGACAACCATTTCGGTACGCCGGTATGGCGGTCGGCCGGTAAGATGCTTGGTGACGCTTTGGGCTTCGCCCTACGCGGAGCTCGGCCTTCGGCCTCGCCCTACACGCAGCTCAGCTCGGCCTTTGACCTCGCCTCGCGCGTTCGGCTCGGTCTACGAACTCGCCTCACCTGAAGAATCTAAACTTAAATGTCGGCCATCTTGGATTGGGGGGGGGGGACGCTCCGGGCTTCGCCCTACGCGGAGCTCGGCCTTCGGCCTCGCCTTATACGCAGCTCGCCTCGGCCTGCGGCCTCGCCTCGTGGCGCGTCGTGGTTCGGCTCGGCCTTCGGCCTCGCCTCACCACTCCTTGTATGGCGGCCATCTTGGAAAATGGCGAAATCGAAAATCTTTTCCGATGTTCGGATTCAGCGACCCCTAAAACCCCCGGATACCGAATTCGGTCCGAATCAGAGGAGATACAAAAATCTCGTTTTTGTATTGCGGCCATTTTGTTTTTTTGAAATTCGAAAAAATTTTAACACCGGTAGACTTCGACCAGGGTGTGGGTCGACCTTTGTTCGAGCACCACCGGTCCAACTCCAACGGTACGCCCGGGAAGGTGGGTCGCGACCTGATAAGGAGGAGAATCCGAAGATGTCGAGGTTTTCCCATACTCGACGTAAAATTCTGACCACACCCCTCATACATCATTTTCACCTCCCGACCCTCCTTCTGGGAGAACAATTATGTCAGTCAGTGAGTGAGTGGATCAGTGGTAATGTAGCTTTATATAGTATAACTAGTTTTCGCGTGGTGCGCGACCTGCTAAAGCAGGCCGCGAGGCGGTTGTGCTACCCTATTTGTAGGGTCAAAAAGGCGTTTATTCTTTTTTTGGTTTTTCACGGCCACCATCTTGGATTTAAAAATCGATGTTATTTTAAGTATCAGTACCCCCGAAAACCTAAAAAACGACACCCATGACGGATTTTTCCAAAAAATGCATGTCCGCCATCTTGGATTTGAAAATAAATGTCATTTTCGGGATCAGCAAACCCGAAAACCAATTAAACGACACCCATGACAGTTTTTCACAAAAAATGCATGTCCGCCATCTTGGATTTCAAAATGGATGTCATTTTTGGAATCACCACCCCCGAAAAACTATTAAACGACACCCATGTCGGTATGCCCGAAAATTTCATATCTGCCATCTTGGATTTTTGGTGGGGAGAATCGAATCCAAGATGGCGGATATGAAATTTTCGGATGGCGGTCGGCCAGTAAGATGCTTGGTGACGCTTCGGGCTTCGCCTTACGCGGAGCTCGGCCTTCGGCCTCGCCCAATACGCAGCTCGGCTCGGCCTTCGGCCTCGCCTCGCGCGTTCGGCTCGGTCTACGACCTCGTCTCACCTTAAGAATCTAAACTTAAATGTCGGCCATCTTGGATTGGGGGGGGGATGCTCCGGGCTTCGCCCTACGCGTAGCTCGGCCTTCGGCCTCGCCTTATACGCAGCCCGCCTCGGCCTGCAGCCTCGCCTCGCGAAGAGTCGTGGTTCAGCTCGGCCTTCGGCCTCGCCTCACCACTCCTTGTATGGCGGCCATCTTGGAAAATGATGGAATCGAAAAACTTATCAGATATTCGGGATTCAGCGACCCCAAAAACCCCCGGATACCGAGTTTGGTCCGAATCGGAGGATATACCGAAATATCACTTTAGTATGGCAGCCATCTTGTTTTTTTGAAAATCGAAAAAATTTTGTCACTGGTAGACTTCGACCAGGGTGTGGATCGACCTTTGTTCGAGCACCACCGGTCCAACTCCAACGGTTCGCCCGGGAAGGTGGGTCGCAACCTGATGAGGAGGAGAATCTGCAGAAGTCGAGGTTTTCCCATACTCACCGGAAAATTCTGACCACACCCTTTATACCTCATTTTCACCTTGCGACCCTCCTTCTGGGAGAACAGTTATGTCAGTCAGTCAGTCAGTGAGTGAGTCAGTGGTAATGTAGCTTTATATAGTATAATATAACTAGGTTTCGCGTGGTGCGCGACCTGCTAAAGAAGGTCGCGAGGCGGTTATGCCTTTTTTTATAAATTCTAAAAAAGTTTTTAATTTCTTTTTGTTTTTCACGGCTGCCATCTTGGATTTAAAAATGGATGTTATTTTCTTAATCAGCACCCCTGAATACCCAAAAAACGACACCCATGACGATATTTTTCAAAAAATTTATATCCGCCATCTTGGATTTCAAAACGTATGTTTTTTTCGGAATCAGCACCCCCGAAAACCTATTAAAGGACACCCATGACGGTATTTTCCAAAAAATCCATGTCCGCCATCTTGGATATCAAAATGAATGTCATTTTCGAAATCAGCACCCCTGAAAACCTATTAAACGACACCCATGTCGGTATGATGGCGGTCGGCTGGTAATATGCTTGGTGACGCTTCGGGCTTCGCCCTACGCGGAGCTCGGCCTTCGGCCTCGCCCTATACGCAGCTCGCCTCGGCCGACGGCCTCGGCTCGCGCGTTCGGCTCGGTCTGCGACCTCGCCTCACCTTAAAAATCTAAACTTGTATGGCGGCCATCTTTGATTGGGGGGGGGGGACGCTCCGGGCTTCGCCCTACGCGGAGTTCGGCCTTCGACCTCGCCCTACCTTTAGAATCTAAACTTGTATGGCGGACATCTTTGATTGGGGGGGGGGGGCCGCTCCGGGCTTCGCCCTACGCGGAGTTCGGCCTTCGGCCTCACCCTATACGCGGCTCGCCTCGGCCTTCGGCCTCGTCTCGCGCGTTCGGCTCGGTCTTCGACCTCGCCTCACCTTTAGAATCTAAACTTGTATGGCGGCCATCTTGGATTTGGGGGGGGGACGCTTCGGGCTACGCCCTGCGCGGAGCTCGGCCTTCGGCCTCGCCTTTTACGCAGCTCGCCTCGGCCTACGGCCTCGCCTCGCAGCGTGGCGTCGTGGTTCGGCTCGGCCTGCGGCCTCGCCTCACCACTCCTTGTATGGCGACAATCTTGGAAAATGGTGAAATCGAAAAACTTTCCCGATATTCGGAATCTTCGTCCCCCAAACCTCCCAGATACCGATTTTCGTTCGGATCGGAGCAACTTCATTTCCGGCCGCCATCTTGGATCCGCTGTCTTGAAAAATAAATTTGACAGCCACTTGCCCCTTACCCCACTGTAAAACATTTGTTCGAGCACACCCCATTTATGTCAAACGGTTCCGGAGATACAGCAATAATCATTTTGTATGTCGGCCATCTTGTTTTTGCGAAAATCGAAAAAATGACGTAACCGTTACAATTCGATTAGGGTTTGGATCGACCTTAGTTCGAGCGCCACCGCTCCATCTGCAACGGTTCACCCGGGAAGGTGGGTCGCCACCTGATGAGAAGGTGGATCCGAGGATCTCGAGGTTTTCCCGTACTCTCCACGTCACCCTCTCCACAACCTTCATACAAAGTTTTCACCTCCCGCCGCTCCATCTGGGAGAACAATTCTGTCACCCAGTCAGTCAGTCAGTCAGTCAATCAGTGAGTGGTATTGTAGCTTTATATAATATAACTAGGTTTCGCGTGGTGCGCGACCTGCTAAAGCAGGTCGCGAGGCGGTTGTGCCTTTCTTTATAAATTTTAAAAAAGTTTTTAATTTCTTTTTGTTTTTCACGGCCGCCATCTTGGATTTAAAAATGGATGTTATTTTCTTAAACAGCACCCGTGAATACCCAAAAAACGACACCCATGACGATATTTAGCAAAAAATTTATGTCCGCCATCTTGGATTTAAAAACGTATGTCATTTTCGGAATCAGCACCCCCGAATACCTATTAAACGACACCCATGAAGGTATTTTCAAAAAATCCATGTCCGCCATCTTGGATTTCAAAATGGATGTCATTTTCGAAATCAGCACCCCTGAAAACCTATTAAACGACACCCATGTCGGTATGATGGCGGTCGGCTGGTAATATGCTTGGTGACGCTTCGGGCTTCGCCCTACGCGGAGCTCGGCCTTCGGCCTCGCCCTATACGCAGCTCGCCTCGGCCTACGGCCTCGGCTAGCGCGTTCGGCTCGGTCTGCGACCTCGCCTCACCTTAAAAATCTAAACTTGTATGGCAGCCATCTTTGATTGGGGGGGGACGCTCCTGGCTTCGCCCTACGCGGAGTTCGGCCTTCGGCCTCACCCTATACGCGGCTCGCCTCGGCCTTCGGCCTCGCCTCGCGCGTTCGGCTCGGTCTTCGACCTCGCCTCACCTTTAGAATCTAAACTTGTATGGCGGCCATCTTTGATTGGGAAGGGGCCGCTCCGGGCTTCGCCCTACGCGGAGTTCGGCCTTCGGCCTCACCCTATACGCGGCTCGGTCTTCGACCTCACCTCACTTTTAGAATCTAAACTTGTATGGCGGCCATCTTTGATTGGGGGGGGGGGACGCTCCGGGCTTCGCCCTACGCGGATTTCGGCCTTCGGCCTCACCCTATACGCGGCTCGCCTCGGCCTTCGGCCTCATCTCGCGCGTTCGGCTCGGTCTTCGACCTCGCCTCACCTTTAGAATCTAAACTTGTATGGCGGCCATCTTGGATTTGGGGGGGGGACGCTCCGGGCTACGCCCTGCGCGGAGCTCGGCCTTCGGCCTTGCCTTTTACGTAGCTCGCCTCGGCCTACGGCCTCGCCTCGCAACGTGGCGTCGTGGTTCGGCTCGGCCTGCGGCCTCGCCTCACCAATCCTTGTATGGCGGCCATCTTGGAAAATGGTGTAATCGAAAAACTGACCCGATATTCGGAATCTTCGACCCCCAAACCCCCCAGATACCGATTTTTGTCCGGATCGGAGCAACTTCATTTCCGGCCGCCATCTTGGATCCGCCATCTTGAAAAAAAAAATTGACAACCACCTGCACCTCACCCCCCTGTAAAACATTTGTTCGAGCACACCCCACTTATGTAAAACGGTTCCGGAGATACAGCAATAATCATTTTGTATGGCGGCCATCTTGTTTTTGCGAAAATCGAAAAAATGACGTCACCGGTAGAATTCGACCAGGGTGTGGGTCGACCTTTGTTCAAGCGCCACCACTCCATCTGCAACGGTTCGCCCGGGAAGGTGGGTCGCCACCCGATGAGAAGGTGGATCCGAGGATCTCGAGGTTTTCCCATACCCTCCGCACCAACCTCTCTACACCCTCCATACAAAGTTTTCACCTCCCGCCGCTCCATCTGGGAGAACAATTCTGTCACCCAGTCAGTGAGTGAGTGGTATTGCAGCTTTATATAATATAACTAGGTTTCGCGTGGTGCGCGACCTGCTAAAGCAGGTCGCGAGGCGGTTGTGCCTTTCTTTATAAATTTTAAAAAAGTTTTTAATTTCTTTTTGTTTTTCACGGCCGCCATCTTGGATTTAAAAATGGATGTTATTTTCTTAATCAGCACCCCTGAATACCCAAAAAACGACACCCATGACGATATTTTTCAAAAAATTTATGTCTGCCATCTTGGATTTCAAAACGTATGTCATTTTCGGAATCAGCACCCCCGAAAACCTATTAAACGACACCAATGACGATAATTTTGCAAAAAATGTATGTCCGCCATCTTGGATTTCAAAACGTATGTCATTTTCGGAATCAGCACCCCCGAAAACCTATTAAACGACACCCATGACTGTATTTTCCAAAAAATCCATGTCCGCCATCTTGGATTTCAAAATGGATGTCATTTTCGAAATCAGCACCCCAGAAAACCTATTAAACGACACCCATGTCGGTATAATGGCGGTCGGCTGGTAATATGCTTGGTGACGCTTCGGGCTTCGCCCTACGCGGTGCTCGGCCTTCGGCCTCGCCCTATACGCAGCTCGCCTCGGCCTACGGCCTCAGCTCGCGCGTTCGGCTCGGTCTGCGACCTCGCCTCACCTTAAGAATCTAAACTTGTATGGCGCTAGATTTGGGGGGGGGACGCTCCGGGCTTCGCCTTACGCGGAGTTCGGCCTTCGGCCTCACCCTATATGCGGCTCGCCTCGGCCTTCGGCCTCGCCTCGCGCGTTCGGCTCGGTCTTCGACCTCGCCTCACCTTAAAAATCTAAACTTGTATGGCGGCCATCTTTGATTGAGGGGGGACGCTCCGGGCTTCGCCCTACGCGGAGTTGGGCCTTCGGCCTCAACCTATACGCGGCTCGCCTCGGCCTTCGGCCTCGCCCCGCGCGTTCGGCTCGGTCTTCGACCTCGCCTCACCTTAAAAATCTAAACTTGTATGGCGGCCATCTTGGATTTGGGGGAGGACACTCCGGGCTACGCCCTGCGCGGAGCTCGGCCTTCGGCCTCGCCTTCTACGCAGCTCGCCCCGGCCTACGGCCTCGCCTCGCGGCGTGGCGTCGTGGTTCGGCTCGGCCTGCGGCCTCGCTTCACCACTCCTTGTATGGCGGCCTTCTTGGAAAATGGTGGAATCGAAAAACTGACCCGATATTTGGAATTTTCGTCCCCCAAACCCCTTAGATACCGATTTTTCGTCCGGATCGGAGCAACTTCATTTCCGGCCGCCATCTTGGATCCGCCATCTTGAAAAAAAAATTTGACAGTCACCTGCTCCTCATCCCCCTGTAAAACATTTGTTTGAGCACACCCCACTTATGTCAAACGGTTCCGGAGTTACAGCAATAATCGTTTTGTATGGCGGCCATCTTGTTTTTGCGAAAATCGAAAAAATGACGTCACCGGTAGAATTCGACCAGGGTGTGGGTCGACCTTTGTTCGAGCGCCACCGCTCCATCTGCAACGGTTCGCCCGGGAAGGTGGGTCGCCACCCGATGAGAAGGTGGATCCGAGGATCTCGAGGTTTTCCCGTACCCTCCGCCCCACCCTCTCCACACACCCCATACAAAGTTTTCACCTCCGACCGCTCCATCTGGGAGAACAATTTTGTCACCCAGTCAGTGGTATTGTAACTTTATATAATATAAAATAATACTAGGTTTCGCGTGGTGCGCGACCTGCTAAAGCAGGTCGCGAGGCGGTTGTGCTACCCTATTTGTAGTGTCAAAAAAGTTTGCTTTTTTTTTCACGGCCGCCATCTTGGATTTCAAAATGGATGTTATTTTCTTAATCAGCACCCCCGAATACCCAAAAAACGACACCCATGACGATATTTTGCAAAAAAATTATGTCCGCCATCTTGGATTTCAAAACGTATGTCATTTTCGGAATCAGCACCCCCGAAAACCTATTAAACGACACCAATGACGATAATTTTGCAAAAAATGTATGTCCGCCATCTTGGATTTCAAAACGTATGTCATTTTCGGAATCAGCACCCCCGAAAACCTATTAAACGACACCCATGACTGTATTTTCCAAAAAATCCATGTCCGCCATCTTGGATTTCAAAATGGATGTCATTTTCGAAATCAGCACCCCAGAAAACCTATTAAACGACACCCATGTCGGTATAATGGCGGTCGGCTGGTAATATGCTTGGTGACGCTTCGGGCTTCGCCCTACGCGGTGCTCGGCCTTCGGCCTCGCCCTATACGCAGCTCGCCTCGGCCTACGGCCTCAGCTCGCGCGTTCGGCTCGGTCTGCGACCTCGCCTCACCTTAAGAATCTAAACTTGTATGGCGCTAGATTTGGGGGGGGGACGCTCCGGGCTTCGCCTTACGCGGAGTTCGGCCTTCGGCCTCACCCTATATGCGGCTCGCCTCGGCCTTCGGCCTCGCCTCGCGCGTTCGGCTCGGTCTTCGACCTCGCCTCACCTTAAAAATCTAAACTTGTATGGCGGCCATCTTTGATTGAGGGGGGACGCTCCGGGCTTCGCCCTACGCGGAGTTGGGCCTTCGGCCTCAACCTATACGCGGCTCGCCTCGGCCTTCGGCCTCGCCCCGCGCGTTCGGCTCGGTCTTCGACCTCGCCTCACCTTAAAAATCTAAACTTGTATGGCGGCCATCTTGGATTTGGGGGAGGACACTCCGGGCTACGCCCTGCGCGGAGCTCGGCCTTCGGCCTCGCCTTCTACGCAGCTCGCCCCGGCCTACGGCCTCGCCTCGCGGCGTGGCGTCGTGGTTCGGCTCGGCCTGCGGCCTCGCTTCACCACTCCTTGTATGGCGGCCTTCTTGGAAAATGGTGGAATCGAAAAACTGACCCGATATTTGGAATTTTCGTCCCCCAAACCCCTTAGATACCGATTTTTCGTCCGGATCGGAGCAACTTCATTTCCGGCCGCCATCTTGGATCCGCCATCTTGAAAAAAAAATTTGACAGTCACCTGCTCCTCATCCCCCTGTAAAACATTTGTTTGAGCACACCCCACTTATGTCAAACGGTTCCGGAGTTACAGCAATAATCGTTTTGTATGGCGGCCATCTTGTTTTTGCGAAAATCGAAAAAATGACGTCACCGGTAGAATTCGACCAGGGTGTGGGTCGACCTTTGTTCGAGCGCCACCGCTCCATCTGCAACGGTTCGCCCGGGAAGGTGGGTCGCCACCCGATGAGAAGGTGGATCCGAGGATCTCGAGGTTTTCCCGTACCCTCCGCCCCACCCTCTCCACACACCCCATACAAAGTTTTCACCTCCGACCGCTCCATCTGGGAGAACAATTTTGTCACCCAGTCAGTGGTATTGTAACTTTATATAATATAAAATAATACTAGGTTTCGCGTGGTGCGCGACCTGCTAAAGCAGGTCGCGAGGCGGTTGTGCTACCCTATTTGTAGTGTCAAAAAAGTTTGCTTTTTTTTTCACGGCCGCCATCTTGGATTTCAAAATGGATGTTATTTTCTTAATCAGCACCCCCGAATACCCAAAAAACGACACCCATGACGATATTTTGCAAAAAAATTATGTCCGCCATCTTGGATTTCAAAATGGATGTCATTTTCGAAATCAGCACCCCTGAAAACCTATTAAACGACACCCATGTTGGTATGATGGCGGTCGGCTGGTAATATGCTTGGTGACGCTTCGGGCTTCGCCCTACGCGGAGTTCGGCCTTCAGCCTCACCCTATACGCGGCTCGCCTCGCGCGTTCGGCTCGGTCTTCGACCTCGCCTCACCTTTAGAATCTAAACTTGTATGGCGGCCATCTTTGATTGGGGGGGGCCGCTCCGGGCTTCGCCCTACGCGGAATTCGGCCTTCGGCCTCACCCTATACGCGGCTCGCCTCGGCCTTCGGCCTCGCCTCGCGCGTTCGGCTCGGTCTTCGACCTCGCCTCACTTTTAGAATCTAAACTTGTATGGCGGCCATCTTTGATTGGGGGGGGGGACGCTAAGGGGTTTGCCCTACACGGAGTTCGGCTTTCGGCCTTACCCTATACGAGGCTCGCCTCGGCCTTCGGCCTCGTCTCGCGCGTTCGGCTCAGTCTTCGACCTCGCCTCACCTTTAGAATCTAAACTTGTATGGCGGCCATCTTGGATTTGGGGGGGGGGACGCTCCGGGCTTCGCCCTACGCGGAGTTCGGCCTTCGGCCTCACCCTATACGCGGCTCGCCTCGGCCTTCGGCCTCGTCTCGCGCGTTCGGCTCGGTCTTCGACCTCGCCTCACCTTTAGAATATAAACTTGTATGGCGGCCATCTTTGATTGGGGGGGGCCGCTCCGGGCTTCGCCCTACGCGGAGTTCGGCCTTCGGCCTCACCCTATACGCGGCTCGCCTCGGCCTTCGGCCTCGCCTCGCGCGTTCGGCTCGGTCTTCGACCTCGCCTCACTTTTAGAATCTAAACTTGTATGGCGGCCATCTTTGATTGGGGGGGGGGGACGCTAAGGGGATCGCCCTACACGGAGTTCGGCTTTCGGCCTTACCCTATACGAGGCTCGCCTCGGCCTTCGGCCTCGTCTCGCGCGTTCGGCTCGGTCTTTGACCTCGCCTCACCTTTAGAATCTAAACTTGTATGGCGGCCATCTTGGATTTGGGGGGGGACGCTCCGGGCTACGCCCTGCGCGGAGCTCGGCCTTCGGCCTCGCCTTTTACGCAGCTCGCCTCGGCCTACGGCCTCGCCTCGCGGCGTGGCGTCGTGGTTCGGCTCGGCCTGCGGCCTCGCCTCACCACTCCTTGTATGGCGGCCATCTTGGAAAATGGTGGAATCGAAAAACTGACCCGATATTCGGAATTTTCGACCCCCAAACCCCCCAGATACCGATTTTCGTCCGGATCGGAGCAACTTCATTTCCGGCCGCCATCTTGGATCCGCCATCTTGAAAAAAAAATTTGACTGCAACCTGCCCCTCACCCCCTTGTAAGACATTTGTTCGAGCATAGCCCACTTATGTCAAACGGTTCCGGAGATCTATACAGCAATAATCATTTTGTATGACGGCCATCTTGTTTTTGCGAAAATCGAAAAAATGACTTTACCGGTAGAATTTGACCAAGGTGTGGGTCGACCTTTGTTCGAGCGCCACCGCTCCATCTGCATCGGTTCGCCCGGGAAGGTGGGTCGCCACCCGATGAGAAGGTGGATCCGAGGATCTCGAGGTTTTCCCGTACCCTCCGCACCACCCTCTCTACACCTTCCATACAAAGTTTTCACCTCCCGCCGCTCCATCTGGGAGAACAATTCTGTCACCCAGTCAGTGGTATTGTAGCTTTATATAATATAATAACTAGGTTTCGCGTGGTGCGCGACCTGCTAAAGCAGGCCGCGAGGCGGTTGTGCTACCCTATTTGTAGGGTCAAAAAGGCGTTCATAATTTTTTTGGTTTGTCACGACCGCCAACTTGAATTTTAAAATGGATGTCAGTTTTGTAATCAGCATCCCCGAAAACCTATTAAACGACACCCATGACAGATTTACCCCAGAAAACGTATTAAACGACACCCATGACGGTTTTTGAGAAAAATGCATGTCCGCCATCTTGGATTTCAAAATGGATATCATTTTCGGAATCAGCACCCCCGAAAACCTATTAAACGACACCCATGTCGGTATGCCCGAAAATTTCATATCCGCCATCTTGGATTTTTGATGGGGAGAATCGAGACGTTCCGGGCTTCGCCCTTCGCGTCACGATTTCCCCAACTAAAATTTAAGATGGCGGATATGAAATTTTCGGATTGCGGTTGCCCGGTAAGATTAGAATCTAAACTTAAATGGCGGCCATCTTGGATTGGGGGGGGGACGCTCCAGGCTTCGCCCTACGCGGAGCTCGGCCTTCGGCCTCGCCTCACTACTCCTTGTATGGCGGCCATCTTGGAAAATGGTGAAATCGAAAATCTTTTTAGGTATTCGGATTAAGCGACCCCAAAAACCCCTGGATACCGAATTTGGTCCGAATCGGAGGATATACCGAAATATCACTTTTGTATGGTGGCCATCTTGTTTTTTTGAAAATCGAAAAAAAAATATTACCGTTAGACTTTGACTAGGGTGCCGATCAACCTATGTTCGAGCACCACCGGTCCAAGTCCAACGGTTCGCCCGGGAAGGTGGGTCGCGACCTGATGAGGAGGAGAATCCGAAGATGTCGAGGTTTTCCCATACTCGGCTAAAAATTTTGACCACACCCCTCATACATCATTTTCACCTCCCGACCCTCCTTCTGGGAGATCAATTATGTCAATCAGTCAGTCAGTGAGTGAGTGAGTGGTATTGTAGCTTTATATAGTATAGCTAGGTTTTGCGTGGTGCGCGACCTGCTAAAGCAGGCCGCGAGGCGGTTGTGCTATTATATTTGTAGGGTCAAAAAGGCGTTCATTAAGTTTTTTGTAATTTTTTTTGAAAACACATGTCGGACATCTTGGATTTCAAAATGGATGTCATTTACGGAATCAGCAACCCCGAAAACCTATTAAACGACACCCATGTCGGCATGCCCGAAAATTTCATGGCGGTCGGCCAGTAAGATGCTTGGTGACGCTTCGGGCTTCGCCCTACGCGGAGCTCGGCCTTCGGCCTCGCCCTATACGCAACTCACCTCGGCCTTCGGCCTCGCCACGCGCGTTCGGCTCGGTCTACGACCTCGCCTCACCTTTAGAATCTAAACTTAAATTGCGGCCATCTTGGATTGGGGGGGGGCCGCTCCGGGCTTCGCCCTACGCGGAGTTCGGCCTTCGGCCTCACCCTATACGCGGCTCGCCTCGGCCTTCGGCCTCGCCTCACCTTTAGAATCTAAACTTGTATGGCGGCCATCTTTGATTGGGGTGGGGGGGACGCTCCGGGCTTCGCCCTACGCGGAGTTCGGCCTTCGGCCTCACCCTATACGCGGCTCGCCTCGGCCTTCGGCCTCGCCTCACCTTTAGAATCTAAACTTGTATGGCAGCCATCTTTGATTGGGGGGGGGACACGCAGCTCGCCTCGGCCTTCGGCCTCGTCTCGCACGTTCGGCTCGGTCTTCGACCTCGCCTCACCTTTAGAATCTAAATTTGTATGGCGGCCATCTTGGATTTGGGGAGGGACGCTCCGGGCTACGCCCTACGCGGAGCTCGGCCTTCGGCCTCGCCTTCTACGCAGCTCGCCTCGGCCTACGGCCTCGCCTCACGGCGTGGCGTCGTGGTTCGGCTCGGCCTGCGGCCTCGCCTCACCACTCCTTGTATGGCGGCCATCTTGGAAATTAGTGGAATCGAAACCCCCCAGATACCGATTTTCGTCCGGATCGGAGCAACTTCATTTCCGGCCGCCATCTTGGATCCGCCATCTTGAAAAAAAATTTTGACAGCCACCTGCCCCTTACCCCCCTGTAAAACATTTGTTTGAGCACAGCCCACTTATGTCAAACGGTTCCGGAGATACAGCAATAATCATTTTGTATGGCGGCCATCTTGTTTTTGCGAAAATCGAAAAAATGACGTCACCGGTAGAATTCGACCAGGGTGTGGGTCGACCTTTGTTCGAGCGCCACCGCTCCATCTGCAACGGTTCGCCCGGGAAGATGGGTCGCCACCTGATAAGAAGGTGGATCCGAGGATCTCGAGGTTTTCCCGTACCCTCCGCGCCACCCTCTCCACATCCCCCATACAAAGTTTTCACCTCCCTCCGCTCCATCTAAGAGAACAATTCTTTCACCCAGTCAGTCAGTCAGTGAGTCAGTGGTATTGCAGCTTTATATAATATAACTAGGTTTCGCGTGGTGCGCGACCTGCTAAAGCAGGTCGCGAGGCGTTTGTGCCTTTTTTAATAAATTTTAAAAAACTTTTTAATTTTTTTTGGTTTTTCACGGCCGCCATCTTGGATTTCAAAATGGATGTTATTTTCTTAATGAGCACCCCCGAATACCAAAAAAACGACACCCATGACGATATTTTGCCAAAAATTTATGTCCGCCATCTTGGATTTCAAAACGTACGTCATTTTCGGAATTAGCACCCCCGATAACCTATTAAACGACACCCATGACGGTACCTATTTTCCAAAAAACCCATGTCCGCCATCTTGGATTTCAAAACGGATGTCATTTTCCAAATCAGCACCCCTGAAAACCTATTAAACGACACCTATGTCGGTATGATGGCGGTCGGCTGGTAATATGCTTGGTGACGCTTCGGGCTTCGCCCTACGCGGAGCTCGGCCTTCGGCCTCGCCTTATACGCAGCTCGCCTCAGCCTACGGCCTCGGCTCGCAAGTTCGGCTCGGTCTGCGAACTCGCCTCACCTTAAAAATCTAAACTTGTATGGCGGCCATCTTTGATTGGGGGGGGGGGGACGCTCCGGGCTTCGCCCTACGCGGAGTTCGGCCTTCGGCCTCACCCTATAGCGAGGCCGAAGGCCGAGCTCCGCGTAGGGCGAAGCCCGAAGCGTCACCAAGCATATTAACAGCCGACCGCCATCATACCGACTTGGGTGTCGTTTAATAGGTTTTCAGGGGTGCTGATTTCGAAAATGACATCCATTTTGAAATCCAAGATGTCGGACATGGACTTTTTGGAAAATACCGTCATGGGTGTCGTTTAATAGGTTTTCGGGGGTGCTGATTCCGAAAATGACATCTATTTTGAAATCCAAGATGGCGGACATGCAGTTTAAAAAATTCTGTCATGGGTGTCGTTTCATAGGTTGTCAAGGATGCTGATTACGAAACTGACATACATTTTGAAATCCAAGATGGCGGTCGTGACAAACCAAAAAATGTATGAACGCCTTTTATTTTTATTTCAAATAAGAATTTAGGAAAACATTTGCTATCACTTGCGCGCTCAATCGCATGCGATAGAGACCGTTGCAGCTTGCGATTTACAATAGGTACTTTTCTTGGTGAAATTTGCATTTCGGGAGAAAACGTTTTCCACTAACTAAATCATAACAGATCACTTTGATTTTGGTGTCGATCGGTTTTAAAATAAAATACATTGCTTTTTGTACAACAGACGGCTTAATTCGACAACATTTTAATACTCTATAGCGAATTTTGAAAAATGGAAAAACTATAAACCATTCATTGCGTTAATAACATACTAAAAAATCATTCAGATTTGAAAATATTTAGAGGTGGAAAAACGTTTTCTCTTTTTGTATGGATAAGCACGTACCTTAAAGTCGTGCAGATGACTGATTGAAACCAAAATGCAAATTTTATTGAACGTACATTACCTTTGCATACATTATGTTTATCTGCTTTAACAATTCTTATAAAAAGTTACGAGGTTACAACCGGGTGGGCAATATAACTTAAGACGTTGGACTTTGAAAATAGTTGAAAGTTCTTTTAGGGATAATATTGACTGTCGTACCTTAAATATCCTGTTATTTCTTAGATAGCGCGTTATAGGTATTCATAAATATTTTTTTGGAAATATGATGTTAAGTAACTTAATAGAGCAGAAGAAATTAATTTTTTTAGTTGATCACAAAAATACAAAATGTTTCTTATATGCGGATGACCAAGCGTTGACCGTGTCTTCGGAGAATAAATTGCAGGATATGGTTACAATGATGAATGATTTGTTCAAAAAGAAAGAAGGTAAATGTAAGTAAGACGAAAATTATGGTTTTACTAAAGAGGATATTATGATAGCGTGCAATGTTAAAATTGATGACAAGTAGAATATGTGTAGGAATTGGTGAATTTAAGATATTTGTTTATAATAAATGGAAAACATGAATGCGATATTAAAAGGACAGTGAAAGCAGGAAACCAAATAAAAGGGCTTTGAATGACATTATGGGTAGCTACAAAGTTTCCATAAAAGTTTATGTGGCTGTTCATAATGGCGTATTTGTGCCCACACTGATGTTTGGTATTGACTATAATAAGTTGTGCTGATACGATTGTACTACAGATGACCAGGAAAGACGTCTAACGCAGACAGCGGTCTGTTCCATGTAAAAATTATAAACTCTAAAAGTTTCGCAATTGGAACCAGATTTTCTTACCAATTGCTTCTTTGTAAAGTATTATAATTTTTGGGTTGGGTGGACTGCTTTACTGTAGGTATGCCCAGACAGTCGTTGACTTTAGTATGTTGTACTGATACGATGGTACTGTAGATGACCAGGAAGCATGCCTAACGCAGACAGCGGTCTGTTTCATGTAGAAATTATAAACTCCAAAAGTTTCGCAATTGGAACCAGATTTTCTTACCAATTGCTTCTTTGTAAAGTTTATAATTTCTGGGTTAGGTAGGGTTGAATGGCAAATATAGTAGGTATCAAAAAATTAAAAATGCTGTGGAATTGAAATTTTACAGAAGCATGTATGGATGGTGTACGATTGATTGGTAAGGTGAGAAATGGCGAAATTAAAGAGCGGTGTAGTCATGACAGAAAATATAGTAATGAAGATGGGGAATGGCATTTTGTGATGAATCAATGAAAATAGATTGACGAAATAAATAAAAATTATGAATATTTTTGGCAGGGTTGGAAGAGAGCACCCAATGCGAATGTACTTAGGCAAAATTGAGAAAAGACCATGTTAGGAGCGCCAACTGTGGTATTCGTGGTCTCTTCTTTGTCAAGGTGAAATATAGGAGTTAGCAAGGTCAAGTAAACATGAAAATGACAAAACACAAGGATAAGTCTTACAGTTTACATTAGCCTATATGTGGCAAAAAGTTCTAGAATCACATGGCGTTCTGCCGTTCTGCCTACTCCAACAGGGATTGTAAAGATTTATGTAAGATCAAAACTATAATAATCTATTCTATACAGGTATTTTTTTTTCTCTTTTTTTTTCTTTTTTTTCTTTTTTTTCTCATTTTTTTTTATTTGATAGTTTTTTTTTTCTTTTAATTTTTACTTCTTTTTTTTCAGTTTTTTTTCTTTTTTGTTTCTTTTTTTTGTTTTTTTGTTTCTTTTTTTTTAAATACCTGTTACAATAGTATGTAATTACTTAATATACTTACTTTAAATGTTTTTCACTTAGGTACCTACCTATCTGAATTTTTTTTCACACAGTTTTGTGTTTAAATAAGTTTAATATTTAAAAACAGGGGTGAGAGGTTTCGGATAAGTATTTATATTGAATACTCTTTTAGAATAATTATAAACTAAATGAAATCATCACTTTAATTTATTAATCATATTTATGTTTGGTGTGGAATAAAAAGCAAATCAGGCAAACTAATAAATGGCAGTTGAATGACAATAGTGACCATTTTATCTATTCTAGTGGAAAAATTCAGAACTATCGAAACCTCATACACACTTGATGACAGCTTTCTCGATTAGCAACGCCACCGCCAACTGTACTTTAAGTTACTAACTACTTAGCAACCTAACATTCAGTTGGCAATGGAGCCCCAGTCAAGGTAACTGACATACGCCACCATTATTATTCCACCGCCATCCACCTTTGGTTAGTGGGCCGCTAGCCTAGGTCAATGACAAAATAACTTTATTTTATAAGAACATTTATGGATATTACTTAAAATTATGTCAAAGTAATGAATTACATTGATTATTTTGATTCTATGTTTATTGGTAAAGATTAACACAATTGTTTTTTTTTTTTCACTTTCAAGAATAATTCATTTAAAGCTAACCATTCAACTAACTTAGAGATCATAGTAATGAAGTCAAAACCAGAGTCGTATCTTATTACCTTTAATAAGAATTGATGTTATCTGCAAATAATACGATCTCATGACTTCTTTTAACAAGAAAAGGCAATTCATTAATATACATGTCGCCGGAAAACGTTGATCAATTTTTCGAGGTAGTTTATCAACTATCGGGAAATCATAGACAGCAGTTTAAATTTAACACAGTACATTTTAGCTAATTGATCAATTTACGCGGCCTGGTTGTAAGTTTATAAACTAACGATTTTGCCACACGTCAAATCATACACGAATGGACCAATCGCTGCTCAGTGTACATTTAATATAATACATGCAGCCAATTAGCGTACACCTCGAGTTTTCAACTAATCAGCGTACATCTCTCGTTCGTCGGATCATTTTATCGCGAGACGCTGTAAATTGATCAATTAACGGAAATGTATACATTAAATAATACATTTCAATTGTCATTTTAGATTTTCCGATAGTTGATAAACTACTTCGAATTGATTAACTTACGATTCTTATTATTGTCCAGTGACATAGACAAGAAAAATGAATGGTCCTCGAATTGAACTCTGTGGTATACTATACAGATTGTGTACCCAGTTAATCTAGTGTCGTTAACCTCAAAGGTTCTTTCATTAAAGTAAATGTGATGAATGAGCTCGGTATCAGTTGTTGAGCGACCCCGCGTGAATCCAAATTGACGCCTGCATTTGGCAGGAACTTCCGAAGATCAGCGGTAGGGCCTGTGACTTTATCTCACCTTCATATGCCGGCCGTTTTGGTTTGGGAAAGGTGAATGCCTGATGTGGGCTTCGCTCTTTTGTGTAGCTCGCTCTATGTCCTCACCTTATGTACCGTATGCGCTACATTGTATCTTACGACGTTAAGATAATTGTTGTTATTGCATAATAAATCATGTATGTCTTGCATAGCCACCACATTGTATGTTTATAATCTTGAGGAATTCACTTTAATTTTTGTGTTATATATTCTGGCGTGTGGTGAACGTGATAGCAGAGGTAGGTATGCTTAGACAGTCGTTGACTTCAATAAGTTGTGCTGATACGATGGTATTGCAGATGACCAAGAGGCACGTCTAACGCAGATAGCGGTGTGTTCCATGTGAAATTATAAACTCTAAAAGTTTCGTAATTGGAACCAGATTTTCCTACCAATTGCTTCTTTGTAAAGTATATAATTTTCGGGTTGGGTAGACTGCTTTACTGTAGGTATGCTCAGATAGTCGTTGACTTCAGTAAGTTGTGCTGATACGATGGTACTGCAGATGGCCAGGAAGCACGCCTAACGCCGAAGCGGTCTATTGCTGTTGTTGCCAAAGACACATTTGCTTCCATGCAAAGTTTATAAATTCTGAGTAGATTCATTTGTTGAGAGCACATCATAAGTGAAGTCAGTTTGGCGTGTGGTAAGCGGGTATGTAGAGGTGAGGACACGACTTCATGGAGCAGTGAGATAGTTGTGGGCTACAGAATTTGTGCCGTTGTGATGGTACCGCTGCTGTTGATCAGGAAGTATTTCTAACCTCGACCGTGGTCTATTTCTTAATTGCCAAAGAAGTTGATGCGCAGATACTGAGAGCAGCAAAACTGCGATGGGTGATTATAGCAGGGTGTCCATGTTGAGGTGAGTAATTATCCGTTAGGTCCGATGATTATATTGAAGTCAGACAACTGATAACTTTTGCGCTCATTACGTTAATTCAGGTTGAAATACATTACTTATGATGCTATTTTAGATGAATTACAATAATGCATGCTTTTTAAAAATATTTTCAAAACAGTAACAACAAATGTTTGACTTACTGTGAACACACAATGCAACTTGACAAATGCAATGTGTATTGTAATTTTCAAAAGTTAGCAATAAGTAAGTTAAAAACACTGTTCAAGTACATTTATATTGGGTTGTTCCGACCCTACCAAAAAAATTGCAATGTTTATTTCTTTCGTTAGATTCATGCTTCTGTAAGATTCAATTCCACAGCGTTTATTCTACTTTTTCGATATATCAGCCACTCAATACCATGCATTAGTGTGGGGGTACACGTACGTTATTGTGAACAGCCACATGAATCGCTATGGAAACTTTGTAGCTACCCATAAAGTCATGCAAGGCAATAAAGTCATTTGCTTTTCTACTTTTACTCTCCTTTCAATATCGTTTTCATTTTTTCCATTACTTGTAAAGAAATATTCTAAATACACAAACGTCTTCACAAAATATTAAAATAAGACAATATGGTCCTGAATTGAAAGACTCTGGAATTTTCGAAGGCTAAAAAACCCAGTCTTACTGGGCTATGAGTATATTTCGAAAAGTCAAGCAATAAAACGAAAAATACAAATCAGCAACTATATCACAATGTCCTCTTTAATTATTTTCTTTCTGCTTACTTAAGCAAAAGTTGTTAAACTTAAAAAATAAAAGGCATCTTAAAGCGCCCCATCATCCAGCTTTCTACAAGAATAGAAAGAGAAAAGGAGATTCAAACTTTAGATACCTCTCTCGGTCCAAAAAACTGAATAAAAACGTCAACCAAATTACATCATAAAACTGTGTTTTGACAATATATTGAAAATTATGCTAATTGAACATGAATTGAATTAGAAAATGTAGAATATTAAACAATAAAGGGGTGCGATAATTACTATCAAAATTTGAGAACTTTGTGTAATTCAATTCACGATCAAGCCCACTGATAGGTACGACAGTCTATATTATCCCATTCCCCGTTATTGACGTAACAGTCTACTCGTGTTTTATTTAAAAATAGAGTTTGTTTGAGTAAAGATAAAATTGTGTATGTAACAAGAATGTCAATCACATATGCTAATGTTGCAACATTTTGAAGTTTTACTTTCTTGTTATTTGTTTGTTGGTAAGGTCTTTGTAAAAAAAAAAATCGTGGCTGAATACTTCTGGAGTTTATCCGTTGAGGTGGGAATTCACGTGTCTGCGCTGTTTGTGTTTAGCACATTCAAACGTCGACCTCGGATCCACAAATCCGTGCTAGGGTGGTTTGATGGTGAGAGCCTCAACCAGTGACCAGCTCAGTACAGTCAATCCTCACAATCAGTCTTCTCACAATCCACTACCTGCCCTGAGTGAGACTCAGCTCGAGTATCAACAGGTCTCTGACACCATCCTCCTGCTATCTCCATCATCTCAGGGACCAACCCAAACTCCTTCGGTGCGTTCAACCGATCGGTCTGGCTCCCTCTCATTCATTCGATTTGGAAATTGTTAGCAATTTACCCCACAGACGAAATAAAAACAAGCAATGAAACAAAAGAACTGGTCCAAAAAATTATTTCGCCCGGTGACATAAAGATACAAGTCCGAGGTGTTCGCAAGACAACCAAGGGAGGCGTCATTATTAGCACTGAGTCCCAGGTGGACATTGAAAAGTTGAAATCTACAGTCGAGAAATCTACCTCCGAACTCAGAGTAGATGAGCCCTACAAACGAAAACCTAGGGTAATAGTGATAGGAGTACCATCTTCCTTGCCGGATAACGAAGTATTTAAGTGTATCTACGACCAAAACCTTGCAGAAAAGATTCCCCTGACAAGAGAATCATTCCTGGCCTCTACTAAGTTAAGCCATAAATCTGGCAAGAAGAACGCCGAGACCTGCAACTTTATAATAGAGGTGCCAGCTGGTATTCGTAAAGCACTCATTGTTCAAGATCGAGTGTTTATTAACTGGTCATCGTGTCCTATACGCGATTTTACGCTGGTCACAAGGTGCTTTAAGTGCCACCAATATGGGCACGCGTCAAAAACGTGCAGAGAAACGGTTTCCACATGTGGCCACTGTGGAAACAAAGGTCATAAAGCTGAGGAGTGCACCAAGAAAAGTGAGCCACCAAAATGTGCAACATGTGTTCGGTATGGAAAACCGAGTGGACACAAAACAGGTGACATAGAGTGCCCAGCAAAGAAATACGCTGAATATAGATATATTAATTCTATTAATTATGACGGCGCCTAAGAGCGCCATCTGTATAGTTTATTTTTAGCAGTAAGTGACTAATATTTTTATTTATTATGGACTGTAATATAATTAACGAATTAGATAATATCTCTGTTTCCATACCAAGGATGTGTGATGTTGAGGGATGCAAACAATATCTGTCATCCAATCCTAAGTCATTAACAGTACTAACCCAAAACATTCGTAGCATTTATAAGAACATAGATGGATTAAACGTTTTTATACACAGGCTTGACTATGAGTGTGACGTGATAATACTAACAGAGTGCTGGCTGTCAGACCGTAATGGAAACCTACCAGTTATGACTGACTACAACATGTTTTACAGCAAAGTTACGTTCAACCAAAACGACGGGGTTGTTGTTTTCGTAAAAAAGTCTATACAAAAAGTTACTGTTGAGGAACCAAGTTGTAAGGACTGCAATTGTCTTTTCATAAAAATAGGTAATGATCTAGCGATAATAGGAATGTACAGGCCACCAGCTTTCAAAAATCTTAACATTTTTACCAATTACCTAGATAAAACTCTCCAGTCTCTGTCATCATTTAAGAATATCATTCTAACCGGTGATATTAATATAAATATTCGCCCGGAATGTAGTGACGCAGGAAGTCAGGATTACCTGAACCTGTGCTCATTTCACGGGCTCCTTCCAGCGCATACTTTTCCAACACATCAAAGCGGCTCTTGTCTGGATCACGTCATGCTCAAAAGTAGCTTACCCTCCATTACCCTTGTTACTAACTCAACAATTACAGATCACTCAGCTGTCCTACTAAACTTAAATATAAGCGCTCCTAAGCATTATAGCCCTACTACAAAATCTAAATTAAACATGAGTAAATTGGAAGACGATTTATGCAAAATTTGTTTTGACCCAGTTTACGAAACCGCCGATGTTGACACTTCAATGTTATACCTAGTAACAAATGTGCAGCAGGCAATATTACGCAATACTACACAGGTCAAAGTAAGTAGAAGAAATCAAAACATTAAGCCTTGGATCACACCCGGTCTCCTCCGTTGTATTAGACATAGAGACAATTTACACAAGAAATCAAAATCATCCCCGGGAAATGTCATTCTCCTAACGTCATTTAAGAGATACAGAAACTTCTGCAATAATATTCTAAGAAAGGCAAAATTAGATCACAATAAAAATGAGTTACAAAAGGCTGGAAAGAGTAGTAAATTAATTTGGAAACATATTAAAAATATTACTTTTATGACTAAAAATAAGGAATCCTCTTCGAATTTGCTCATGACACATTCATCCCCCTTTTTGTCTGTTAACAGTGCTAACAATTTCTTTGTTAATGTGGGTAAAAACCTTGCTAAACAGATACCTAGTCAAAGCAGCTGTAACACAAACAACTACCTACCAAAACATTGTAAAAAATCATTCGTAATTTTAGATATCGACGAAAAGGAGGTGGAACGTATTGTTCTAAATCTGAAAGACGATTGCGCTGTTGGCTGGGATAATATCTCCAATGTCATCCTAAAGAAGTTCAGGCACGTCTTAGTCCCACCTATGACACACATATTTCGTATATGTCTGTCTGAAGGTATTTTCCCGACGTGTCTTAAAAAGGCTATAGTGATCCCGATATTTAAATCAGGGAACAAGGACATAATATCAAATTACAGACCTATCTCAATTCTTCCCTCAATTTCAAAGATTCTAGAAAAGTACATTAACAATAGTCTAATCAACTACCTAGATACAAATTCGCTGTTATCCAACATGCAGTTTGGTTTTAGACCGAAGTTATCTACCGCGGACGCTGTACATCAGTTGACTGATTTTATAGCCCAAGAATTAGGTAAAGGCAACGAAATAATAGGTATTTTTCTGGACCTTGCCAAAGCATTTGATACTGTCTCTATTCCTATTCTATTACTTAAATTAGAAGCTCTTGGTATCCGCGGTGTTCAGCTTAAACTTTTTGCAAACTATTTATCTGGTCGCTGTCAGTGTGTGAGGATGGAAAATGTCGTCAGTTCTGAACAGAAAAATGCACCTTTTGGCGTGCCACAAGGCAGCATACTAGGCCCAACCCTATTTTTGGTCTACATAAATGATCTCTGCAGCCTCGAGCTGAAACAAGGGAAAATCATATCTTATGCTGACGACACGGCGCTGCTGTTTTCCGCTGACACGAGCGTCACAGTTTACGATGTCGCTCAGCAAGGTTTTAATATTGTAAACAAATGGCTTCAATCTAATCTACTAACACTAAATGCTGAAAAAACTAAGTACATACGCTTCTCTATGCGTAACCTGCGCGCCACAACTAACCTTGACTTACCTATATTTGCACATAACTGCACTATGCCTCCAGTCAACACGTGCCGTTGTCCCGCAGTGCTAGGTACTATACATTTCAAATATCTCGGCGTTATTATTGACAACACTCTGTCTTTTCAGCAACATATCAAGGCTCTGACCAATAGAATCCGCAAATTAATATTTGTTTTTAAAACATTGCGCTACATTGCTGACCCCATATTAACTAGACGAGTATATCTCTCTCTGTGTCAATCCATAATAACATACTGTATAAGTTCCTGGGGAGGGGCTCCAAAAACTTACATGATTATGCTTGAAAGAGCTCAGAGAGCTGTGCTAAAAGTGTCCACTTTCCGCCCTTTTCTGTATCCCACTCGGCAACTGTACGAATCGTGTGACGTGTTGACTGTTAGACAGCTTTTTATTTCGAGCACTATATTAAAACAGCACAAAATGATTAACTACACCTCTGATAACACTAACAAAAGACGAAAGGATATCGTTTGCCGATCCTACTCAACCTCAAAATTCATTTATACTAATAAATTTTTCACTTTTCTTGGCCCGTTTCTATATAATAAGTTAAACAGGACATTAAATATATACCACCATAATTCCTTTAATTGTAAGAAAATTGTTAATAGTTACCTTCGGACCTTGTCCTACGACGAATCAGAAAATTTAATGCTAATTTTAAGATAATCTTAACTAATCTTAAGTAAAATTTAACTTATCTGTAGATAGACCTCAGTTACTAGAATGAACTATTTTATTGTTGTTTTATAATTTTTCCCTTTTGTAATATGAAATAAGTCACAAAGTTTTATTTAGCGCATAAGAAGCCCGAGATACAGGTTTTTTATACCTAGTTCGGGCATACTATTAGTATAGTTAGCACTATAGCAATTTAAGTTAACAGCATTATTTTTATATGTATGAACTTTTTACTAAATAAACAATTTTATTATTTTTTATTATTATTGTTCGAACGATGAAATGATTCCAACACCCGTACATCGTCGATGTCTAATCAGTACACTTGTTCCAAACTTAGCTTGTGAATCCTATATTCGGCAATAGTTTTCCGACTATCGATGTTACTTTCTTACTGGAGTTTTGAATGAATGAATGTTTCATATTAGTCTAATCGACATTAAATAAAATTGCTGTGCGAGTGTTTCGTATGTAAAATTTACAAAAATAATTAAAAAACGCAGTATACAGCCATTGCAGCACATGATTTTACTGATTAAAACTACATGATTTTACATTAAGACTACCCAACCGAAGTTTACAGAAGTGAACAATTCTATACCTTTTCAAGAAGTACCAGTTTTAAAGCTATCCAAGTATCAATTTAAAAGTTCAGTAATTATAACATTATTTGAGTAGGGTTTATTATTTACGAGTTGGCCTCTGGATATTAATATTTTGATGTCTTGTTTTGTACGGACGCGACCTCAGGCCACATAGAGTTGGCCGTGACTGAAGACATCCGACCGAAGGTCTACTCCTACCCGTTTAATCGTTTGTCCCTGACTTTTGTGTATCGTCATCGCGTAACACACCTGCAACGGAAATTGGCGGCAGCACATTTCATACGGACTGTTGCGTTCTATCGGTGCTTTAAATAGAATTCTAGGTATTAAAAATTCTTGCGAGCTGCCTGATTTTTGTACTGTGACGAGACGCGTAGAAATAGCTTTGACGCTTTTGTGCCGTTAACCAAACCGTCCGCGAAACTAAGGTTACGCATAATCATACACACGCAATTTATCTTGAGTTTTAAATCAAAATCTGGAACACCTTTCGGACAAAGTGTATGCAAAAGGTCGGGACCCAGAAATACTTCATCGGTGTTTTCGCTAACAATTGATACGTCTGATAATGTGATAGTCTTTAGATACAAATTGCTAAATTTTGGCATTTATTTCTCCAACGGCATCATTGCGAGTGCACAGAATTGCTCTTTCAGCACACAACTCTGGATCATTGACATTATTTTCAGGAAATACGAATTCAATCAAGTCCTCCAAGTTTGAAGCAACCTCAATTGAATCCAGCTGAATCATTCGCTGAGGAATTCCGTTCACTGGCAACACATGAGGAGGCAACTCGTTGGAGCCCAACTTCAAAAGGAAATCCGCGTATTCGGCGTCCTCCCTGCACCGTTGCGAAGTTATCAATGCAAAGGTTTTTAAACTTGACTTGATGCGTTTAAAACATCGGAATTGGAACGCGCACCCACCACGACTGGAGGAATTTGCCGAAAGTCCCCTGCGAAAACGATAATTTTGCCCCCAAAAATTTGTTCGAACCCATCAAATCACGCATAGATCTATCTAAAAAATTTATCAAGTATTTGTGAGCCATCGGCGCTTCATTATACACAATCAGGTCAGAGTTTGAAATCAGTTCAGCTCTTTGAGTGCCGTTTGTAATGTTCCAGACACCGCGGTCATCCACGAGATCTAAAGGGAATCGAAACAGGGAATGCGCGGTCATTCCGTTGGTATAATTTTGAGCGGCAATTGCGGATGACGCACATTAGCTGCGAATGTGCGCAGTGATAACGTTTAATAAAAGCGTTTTTCCTGTACCGGCAGGCCCGTCGAAGAAAATCGCGTTGTTATTAAAGTCGCGGAATTCCATATCACCGCAAAGCCTATCTATGTAGTCGAAGACGGATCGTTGGTCGGGAGATAGCTGCGACAACCATTCATCTACATATGATTTTGCGCTATCAAAATCATACTCCGTCCATTCCCTACCTAACTCCGTCGTGTCGTCTGTGACTTCCGGCAAGCCCTGGTCTATCAACGACGATCCGTGTCGACGAAGAATGCGATTTATTTGTATGAGGCACATTCTGTACGCGTTTTCTTCGTCACCTGGCATTCTGTGCAAAAAATCTTCAGCCAAGTGATTTTTATATTCGTGCCACATCGTCGCAACTGGGACACCATTAATAGCTAGCAGTACGTAAAAACTACGAAGTCGTGGTCCGGTAAAAAAGGTCGAAGCTTCCGACATAGCTGATACGTACTCGGCTTGATCATCCGCGAGACCTAATTCTTTGGCAGCTTCTTGAAAAGTGGTGTAATTCAGACCACCAGCTTGTAATAAGTCAGTGTAACTACGACACGTAAGAACATTTAATAAAAGTCTAAGGTAGAATTGTTCAGCTCTGTTCGGCCCAACCCAGAAAAGACGCGCGATGAGCTCACCCCTTATTCTTTTGGTGACAAATTTCCCGTTTTGGGTGGGTATTGATTGAACGGTTTTTAATTGTGGATCTGTCTTGTGCACATTAAACTTTTCGTAAAAGTCAAGGTACGTCAGTCCGTCAAATTCTTCACCTAAAGGTCGCGCAAAGTAATCTAACAGGTCTGAGCCTGCGCTACCGACTGCACTCTCTTCCTGACCGCGTCGAAAGTAAACGGTATTTTGGTCGGGTAAATGAACCGAAAGCATCTTTACTGCTGGTCTTCTAGAAGTTACATTAAATTCTAAACTTCTCCAAGCCGCATCGCTAGAGCTGACGTAACGTTTTGTAACGTACTGCTCGATTTCATTATTGCGGTCGGCTTCATCAACAACGGCTACACGAACTTCATCAGGTCCTTTCGTCATATACTTGAAGAGATATTTTATGACGGTGCGTTGCGACGATACTTCCAAATTAATATGAGCGTCATATTTCAACAGCAAGGCGGCATTGTACGGAACGACCCACAAATCGTTAATTTTAATTTCTCTGCCGCGATATTTAATAATTGCCTCGTTTTCACTGCTGCGGCGGAAATTTATGAATCCTTTGTCGTCACAGAAGGTGACCGGCGTTTCTCTTTTTGGGAAATGTTCCCAACACGGAAGATTTGTGCGGTGAGGCGGGCCGCATGGTCCGTGAATCATGTGTGTGAGGACTGCCTCGCGCAACCTGCCCTCAGCTTCTGAGGAATCAGGTATATCAGCACGGACAAACTTATCCATGTCTGAGCTTTTTACAGGCCCACCGCCTTCGACTCTAAAACAAATATGTGCATGCGGCAGTGCGGCACGGCTGCGAAGGCCAATATGGGAAAACTAAAATCCCGTGAGCTTCATCATCGGCAATTTTTCTTAGGCACTTTAATATTAGACTGAACGGCGGGAAAGCATAAAAGAATTTTAAACTCCAATCTATTATAAATGCGTCAACTACAATGGAGTCAGGATCTGGTCTCCATGAAGCAAAGAGCTTGCATTTGGCATTGGTGCGATTGGCAAAGAGATCTATCTCAGGTGAGCCTAATCGCTCAACAATGGTTTGAAATGCGAGGTTCGATAACTCCTACTCTGTATCGGGGTTTATTTTTCGCGATTCTTCATCGGCACAATTATCTTTAGTATTAACGTAAGAGGCGAAAAGCCATATCTTTTGTTGCTCGCACCATTGCCAGATGTCTTTTGACAGTTTGTTAAGGTGAGGAAACTGAATACCTCCCATACGGTTGATGTAGCATATTGCTGTGGTGTTATCAACGCGCAACAAGATGTTATAGCTTGTTTCCTTCAAAGCAAAACTTTTTAAGCCTAAAAAGCCACCTGAAGCTCTAAGTAATTTATATGGTATTCTTTTTCTGTGGCCTTCCACCTGCCGTTGACCTTGTCATTACCACATACTGCACCCCAGCCTGACCGAGAAGCATCTGCATAAATTTCTAATTTATGCTGTAAAGTTCTCATAGGACTGAATGCGTATGAGATAGATTTCTCCCATCATGACAGATCTTCCAATATGATAGCGGGAAGTCTTATTCTGGTTTCGTAATTGCCACCCAAGTTCAGTAAAGCCAAGAATTTTTCGCGTTCTAGTATTTTAGTATATAACCATCCGTATTGGATGGCCGGGCAAGCTGATATTAAGCTTCCTATAAGTTGGGAAAATTCGCAAATAGTGCAACTCGGAAGAAGCGAGAATTTTTTGACTAGTTGAGCTATATGTTCGCGTTTTTGAGTTGGAAGTAATAACCTTAATTTTATTCTTTATTGTACACACATATACATACAGATTACAGAAGAGAAAGGACATATACAACGGCGAGCTTAACTCAAGAAATGAGTTTTCTTCCAGCTAACCTATGTGAGAGGGAGAGGCAGTTGAAGTGGGCAAGGGTGTACCAAGAGAAAATGTGAAAAATTAAATTTATTAGGGTGTGTTATATTAAGTAAATAATATACAAATAAAAAATAAATAAATATATTTATAAACACATGCAATTTGCTACATAGATAATAAATACCTACATATATAATATATACAAAATATGATATATAAATATACTTTATTTTCATAGAACATACAAAGCTTAATTATAATGTCAAAACTTAATTATAATGTAATAAAATTAACTTAATTAAAAATTAACAGTCGAAAAGCCCGCCTCGGAGCATACCCGGCTCAAATGTACCCATCACGCCGGCCGCGTTGCCGCGTTGGATGGCCAGCGAGATGTGCTGAACCAGGTATGATCCGGAGCGGGGGTCACAACCACGATCGCGCAGACGTCGCCCTAGCTCCTTAATAAATGTCTTTGCTTCCTCGCACCATGGTCCGCCCGTCTCTACCGCAAAAGGAACAAATAGATATTGCTGCAGCAAGTCAGCGTATTTTGTGGTTTTTTGTTTGGCGGCATTTTCAGCGGCGGAACCTGCCTTCCTCACAGTATGTGGGGTGTGGGACGCTGCAAAAGTGCTCACACAGGTAGCATCCCACAAGAGGGAACGGCCTTTTTCCCATGGGACCAAAGTGAGGCCGTCTGGGCGCTTTCCATCCGTCCTGCTAAGGCCTGGGGGCTCTAGGACGCACGGTATATAAATACATATAATATATGGATAATACTTAGCAAGATAAATAATGCGATTTTGTTATAAACTTATTCAGGGATTTTAAGTTAAGGATAAACCTTTTATCACCATTCGGTTTTGGCGCTAAAAATATGCCGGACAAAAATTGAGTACTAGAAGTTGTACATAGTGACACCGCTCCTAAGTCTATTAATTTATTAATCGCGCATAGCATATCCCGACTTTCGCTAACAGATAAATTATTTCGCGGGATTGTAGTTTGGCTAACTTCACTTGAAAAAGGTATTTTATATCCATCCTTAACCCACGACAACACTAGAGCATTATTTGTAATGTTTTGCCAGCAATTATAAAATAAACTTATTCTACCAGCATGTACCTGCGATATTACTGAGTGGACGTCGCCGACGCCGGGGCACGAGGCTTGTTCGGGGCGGCCAGTTCCGTTTGCGACGCATTGTACGCTCGACGGGTCGACTGCGCTAAGTTCATCTTGGCACCTCTCCCCCCCCTGTTCGACTGATACCGAGGGGGTACTGACCAGTTTCCCTGTGCGTCATGTCGACCTGACGTTTGCTGCGAATTCGAAGCTTTTGATTGATTATTTTTTGGCGCATTTTTCTTTATTTGAAGGCCTTGCCTTTCAATGACCTTGCTTGCTTTAATCTTCTCAGAGATAGACGTACCGAATAAGGTTTCATCCCTTTCAGTCTCCTGAACGATATGGAGAAAATTTTTATCCAGACTTGGCGTAATTAATTTAATCCTATCCCTAGTAAAACCTGAATGAAGGTCCGACAAGATTCTGCAGCTATCACTTAGATGCTTGAGGGTTTGTACCTTGTCGTTGCCCTTGAGAAGTAAATCTATGGCTCGATTTGCAGCCGTAATACCAACCCCTAATTGTTGTTGGAATCCTAGCAACTTTTTGTCGCGGTCTCTGACTACATCAGACACAGCCGCCGATATTTCCGCATTTAATTTAGGGGATTGTAATAGCTTACAGTTGTCAGGGATCAAATAATTTTTAAGCAATTTATCCTTATTTTCTTTGGTCATACCCTTCTTTAAGAGAGGTAGCCATAGCTTGGCTAAACTCTCGTGAATAGGGTCACCATATTCTGGTGCCTCGGAAGTTGAGTCGCCTAAGGCTGCCAACAACTCAGGGTCTAAACTTATTTCGGTCGTCGAGGTTTCCGTCGTGACCGCTGCTTGATCTTGTCCAGCGTCCTGCGCTGGATCTTGCATCAATGTCGCTGGTGGTGAAGAATCGAACTGATCTTCTTGCGCCACTGGAGACTCCTCTTCCATTATGAAAGTTCGGATGAAGGGTTATTTATGACCTCGTCATCGTGAGCTAAAATAAAATAATAATTGTCTTACTATTTTATTCGTCATTGCCTAACCCGTAGCGGGCGTAGGATGAATCTTTTTTTTTTTAAGCAAAGAAAGAGGGTAGTGTGCGCTAGGTCACTTTATCTCGCAGATAAGGAACCGGCTAGCGTGTGTCTATTTATAGATTTCACACTTTTGTTTTTAAGTTAAATAAAAACGCACGCAACTCGCAGTTGGTACGTTAATCGAAATTGACTCACAGTCAATCCCGACATATGGTTGTGATTGAAATCACAAGCGTTTATATTTGATGAGCGAATCATCAATATCACGTAATAATGATAGCAAGTCAGCGATAAGCTCGCAGCAAATCACAGACGTGAATCAAATGTCATAGAATTTTAGAAAAACTTACCTTCACTATCACTTTCCGATTCAATCCGTATACGTTTCGATCTTTTATTTTCTAATTTTTTTATCTTTTTGCTATATTTTTGTATTTTCTCCTCAATGGAACGCCTTTTAGGCATTTTTGAAAACTTTGGTGTGCGTATGCAGAGTGTGCAGTGAAAACTTGCAGGAACGTGCGCTCGATGCCTCGCACAATTAAATTAAAAATTTAAAAAAAACCCCCCCGCAAAAAAGTAAAGCGGACATTTAAAAAGTAAAAAATAATACCTTTCGTTTAAATTCATTTCAGAAATACCTATATATATTTTAATTATCGAAATCGATGGATCGCACGATAGGGTTTGCTCATTAAAATGGCGCTATAATGTCGCGTCGGGGTACGCGTTTTTTAAGGGGTAAATATTTTTAAGGACCGAATAAACCCCGGCACATGCTGCCATAGCTGTACACTGCGCTCCCTTACCTAAATATCCCTCTGACCCTTGATGAGTCAAACCTAAAAAGCAGAAAACGTTTTAATTAGATACTGGAATTTTAGGTATTATGATAAACGAAATGGCAGGCGGAATGTTACTTAAATCAGCAGAGCCCTGTTTGTTGAAATATTTGTTTAGCGATGATGGAAGACTTAGAATGATAATTGCGTAAAATAAATGTTAATTGTTTTATAAAGCTAAATATACCTGTAACATTATTTCACGATAAAGATAAACATTATTTTTGTATAAGTGAAAAATATTATCGTGGCAAAAAAGTCAACCATGTAAGTCACCTTGGTCTGTAAAAGTTTTAATCAAAATCCTGTTATACGTTTTATATTAAATGCCAGATTATAGAACAAAATTATAGAAAACATTCCGATGGACTAACCATGCGCGAGTTAAGGTCGGTGAACCTTCCACTTTTAGCTTCGTCAGCCCTGCGAAGCCTCCTAGGCAACTACAGAATGACGCACAGCTGACTTAGCTCAAATATGTTATAAGTACTAGTAATTAAGTTTATTTCGGGTGATTGTATCTTGGGTTTAGTTATACATACTTCTGTAATACATACTGTAATAAATTATTTTTAATTAATATTTTTTACAAGTCTTTGGTGTTGAGAAACTTAATTGGCGCAGCCGGTAGGATCCCTTAGGCTGTTTTCAAGGTTGCTGTACCAATATAGGGCTACGCGACAAGTCAACAGTGTTCGTTTCAACGAGTAAATAGGGATCACCGAACAAATAAATTTATTAAGTACGAGACGCCGAGGCTGCAGTGTAGCTGGAATCCAGATTCATCCACATCCAGTAAAGGAGTCATGGGAGTAGCCGCAGGACTGTGAGTAAACCTTTTCACTATCCTGTCCGTTTTCCTATAAGTGTACCTGTATCTTTTTGTAAATATATGTGTGTATTATTAGGGATTGGACAACGCCTTAGTAATCACTATTACGCTATCAGGGACCACATTTCACGAGCGTATTAAAGTTAATTTTATAACAATTTAACCTATATTGCCAATTTTTTTTTTCTATTTTCTCCCTTTTTCTTTTCAATCAAAATGGAAAATGTTACGCGAGTACCGGCAGAGATGATAAAGATCATCCCGATGTTTGAAGGAGATAGTAGGCAACTGCCTTTTTTTCATAAAAAAATGCGAATATATTTTGCAAACATTCGGAGGCAATGCTGACACCGCCCCAGTAGCCCAGCGTTCCTATTTATTTCATGTGTTGACTAGTAGACTTGGGGGTGAAGCAGCAAATATCGTGGGAGAAAGAGATAATATAAATACTTGGCAGGATTTAAAAGCATTGTAAAATGAACATTTCGGAGATCCTCGAACGGAGGAGTGCCTAGTAATGGATATTGACCACAGCTAAAAGGTGACCCCTTCTGGGTACAGCCTGGTCAATGAATTTTGTGTGGAGTGGGTTAATATCTATTTAAAATCACTTTAAAATAAAATACGTTTAATCCACTAACATAAATTGACACAACCAACTAAAAAACAAGAGACATAAAACTCAAACTGAAAAGACATTCTAAATATAAAATATACAATAAAGAGTAAAAAACAATAAAAAGATTATCTAAAATAAACGGAATATAAAACTGTCGCGAACATGGCACCCCGCGGTGCAGAGCACCAGTTAGACAGCGACAGTAGGAAGAGGAGCCAGCTTCCTGACAGGCCGTCTCAGTACACCTCCTCTTGTTGCCACATCTGCCACTCTTACTACGCCCCTGGGTCCGGGCCACACAGCTACTACACGACCCCTAGGCCAAGTTCCTCTGGGCAGGGTTCCATCTACAACGATGACTAAATCGCCGACCTTCAACTGAGTCTCCGGTGTTGATGACGAACTCCGTCTGACAATTAAAGTGGGAAGGTACTCTTCCACCCATCTCTTCCAAAAATGATCGGCCAATCTGAGCCCCTTCTTCCATTGAATGCGACCGTGAAGCTCTGAATCGGAAAGCGGATGCATTGGTGGCTCATTTGTAGCTGAGCCAATTAGAAAATGATACGGTGTTAGAGCCTCGTCTTCCAAAGGTTCAACTGGAACATGAGTTAAAGGTCTGGAGTTTACTAAAGCCTCTGCTTCTAATAGAAGAGTGTGAAGGGTTTCTTCTCTCGGGGAACGCTGATGTAAGGTGACAGAAAGAGCCGTTTTAATGGATCTGACCAATCTCTCCCAAGTTCCGCCCATGAACGGAGAGGCAGGTGGGATAAACTTCCAATGAATTCTGAGGTTGGCTGCAAAGTCGTAAATCTCGTTTAATTTATTCTTGGCTCCAACAAAAGCTGTCCCATTATCCGACATAATAACGGAAGGGCATCCTCGTCTCGCAATGAACCGCTTTACTGCCATTATGGCGGAATCAGTAGTCAAGCTTCCGACTATTTCGATATGAACCGCACGAACAGTAAGACAGGTGAACAAAGCGACATATCGTTTTTCGGTTCTCCTTCCCCTACTTATGGTAACTGGGCCAAAATAGTCTAGACCGACATTCGTAAACGGCCTCTGGTGGTGCGCCAATCTAATCTCTGGAAGGTCTCCGGTCAAGGGTGTTAAAGGCTGGGCCTTGCGAATGCGACAAAATAAGCAGGACTTCGCCACTTCTTTTACAGACGGCCGCAGATTGGTGACGTAATATCTTCGGCGTAACAAATTCACAACCGTTTCATTGTTGCCATGGGCGACCCTCCTATGCATGTACGCTATTAAAAGCCGAACGATTCGATGGCGACCGTCGAGGATGATGGGATTGGGCTCTGTCTCGACTTCCTGAACCCTTGAAATTCTTCCAACAAGACGAAGAATACCCTGTGCATCTCGATCAATCTCGATGTTCTTTAACTTGGAACTTCTAATAAGGCCTAACTGACTGTGTTCGTCCGGAAAACTATCCAACTGGGATTTCAAAATCAATCTTTTTTCCGCAGCTTCAAGGAGTTCAGCGGTTAAAGGTAGGAAATTCTTCTCACGGACGAGTTCTTTCTTGCTGCGGACGAGTTCTTTCTTGCTGTTAGATTTTGAATTTTGAGAGTTAAAATTTAGCCGAGAACGAAGTAACCAAACAAATTGTTGAACGCGAGCTGTGGTACGGACTAGACGTAACCACTCTGAAAACCTCGAGTGGTCCGCAACAACCGGTGAAGGTAGTTTTTGCGGCTGATCGTTAATTTGGCCCACCATATCCAAAAAAAGGCACCGCTTAACTTCCACAGAAGGCAACGGTACTTCGCTCGATGGTTCACTTGGCCAGTGATGAGGTGGCTCTAAAAGAAATGAGGGTCCGGTGAACCAGCGAGCAGTCGTATCAAATGAAAGTGTGTTAGGACGCGTAGCATCGTCCGCAACGTTATCAGAGGTAGGAACATAGCGCCAATTGGAAATATCAGATACTTCAGAGATCTCGCCAACCCTGTGTGCCACAAAAGGCTTGAACGTGCGCGCGTCACTACGCAGCCATTTAAGGACTGTCATAGAGTCAGTCCATAAGAAAGTTTTTAATGGCTTGACTTTATGCGACTGAAAGATAAAATTCGCAAACCTTGCCGCTATCAGGGCTGCCTGGAGCTCGAGTCTGGGCATAGAGACGGGCTTCAAAGGCGCAAGACGGGCTTTGCCTCCAATTAAAGCGAGCCTGACTTTTCCATCCAAACTATAACGCCAAAAGGCGACACAAGCGTACGCATACTCACTCGCGTCAGCAAAAACGTGGAGCTCTAAAGACTGATTAGACTGTGAAAGTCCCTGATACCAGCGAGGAATCGAACAGAGGCTGACCTTAGAGAGCCGCTGAAACCAGGCTAGCCATTTGCTCAAAGCGTCGGACGCGAGTGGCTCATCCCAAGATACACCGGCTCTCCACAGTTCTTGGAATAAAATTCGACCCTGAACAACAATCGGAGCCAAAAAGCCAAGGGGATCATAAACGCGCATTAACAACGATAAAGCTGACCTCTTTGTCAACAGAGACGGAAGCAACTCCGGCAAACCAGTTCTGAAACATAGGCTGTCGACGACTGAGTTCCAGGTCAAACCTAAGATTTTAATGTGATGAGGTTGAGATGAGGATGGATTCAAGTCTACGGGATGAGGCGTCGGGCTACACAAGTTAGGTGGTAACAAAGACAAGGCCTCGGGTGTGTTGGAAACCCAGGACCTCATTTCGAAACCAGCCAAGCTGTGCACCTTCACAATGTCGACTGCCAAACGAGCGGCCTTGTCGACACTGTCCAGACTACCCAGGAAGTCATCCATGTAATGGTCTTCCTCGATGGCGCGCGTAGCTTCCGGATACAGATCTTTATGTTCTTGTGCATTTTTGTTTTTTAAATAAAGAGCTGTAAAAGGACTAGAGGTTGCACCGAAAATCATGGATGACATGCGATATATCAAAATGGGAGATGACGGTTCATTACGCCACAAGAAACGCTGCGCATCACGGTCACTTTCTTGAATTTTAATTTGCGGAAACATTTCTCTAATATCCGCGTTCAACGCTACGCAGCCCTCTCAAAAATGCATCAAAATCGCTACTAAACTTTGGAGCAAATCGGGTCCCGACAGAAGTAAAGAGTTAAAACTAACACCAGAAAATTTTGACGCGGCATCATGGACAACCCTAAGCTTTCGCTTCTGGGGGTGAAAAACTCCAAAGTGCGGCAAATACCAAGTTATGCCCGTAGGACCCTCAGTACACAGTTCCGCATAACCTTTAGTAATGGTATCTTGGATATTTTGGCGGTAAGCTTCTGCGTACTCAGGTTCCTTTTTAAACTTTCGTTCGAGACTTTTGAAACGAGACAAGGCCAAACTATAGTTATTTGGAACCTCCCCTAAACCTTCGCGCCACAGTAAACCTGTTTCAAAACGCCCCTCGGGAAGGCGTTGAGTTGTATTTTCAAGAATCTCGATTGCCCGTTTCTCGCTTTTAGTTTTATAATCTTTTTTCTCGATCCCAATGGAATCAAGCTTGTAGTTTTCTTTTATAAGGTTTTCAATAGAATCGTTTTCCGCCGAATTGCCCTCATAAAAAACGCAATGATTCACGAACTCAACTGGCTTAGTTTTACTAGAGGAAAAACCGTATAAAACCCAACCCAATGAAGTGAAAGTAGCTACAGGTTGAGAACTAGAGCCACGCCGCACAGCACGAGGAACGCTTAGGTGCCAGTTGTCGGCGCCAATAATCAATGCAGGCTTCGCAAGATCATAACAAAGCTCTTCGACTAAATCAGTCAAGTAGTTATACTGCGAGATATCCCCTTGCAGAACCGACTGACGAGTGGTTATACCTAAATTATTCATTGCGCGGACATTATTGACCTCAAACCACTTACTGGTATGTTTGCCTTTGATTTTGAAATTGACGTACGAAATTTCAGTATTTTTGGTAAGTCCCCCAATGCAGTTAACCGAAATATGGCCCTTAGGCCCAGTTGCACCGATTTGATTAGCTATTTCTGAATCGATTATAGTAGCTGTAGAACCGTCGTCTAAAAGAGCATATATGTTCTGTGACCCACTTGGTCCACTGACTGTCACCGGAATCACCTTAAGCAGCGGACGAGGACGCTCGTCATCATGTTGAGGAGTGGTGTGAGCGACCACCTCAACATCTGAGGACGCAGGAACGTCGCCGCTAGCGGCAGAGTGCTCGGAATGTGAGCCAGAGCCCGTGGACAGGGCAACGTGATTATTCTGAACAGCTAGAGTCGTCGGAAAATGCAATAAAGTGTGATGGCTAAATCGGCGACTACAATCGGGAATTTCACAGTTAGCTTTACAGGTTTTATAGAAATGCGAACCCTTTTTTAAGCATTTCCTGCAAAACTTGTTGTCGATCGACCACTGCCATCTCTCGTCAACATCCAGTTGTTTGAACTCGGCACATTTTGACAACTCGTGACAACCTTTTTGACAAAAACTACATGGTTTCCTTGAATTTTGAACAGATGGAGCCACATTCCTTTTGGGGGCAGTGTTCGCGTTCTTGTCACGAGATGACGCAGTGCCAACGTCAAAATTTTTAGCTGAGGCAAGATAGCACTCGCCTTGATCGAGACTCTGATCGAGATTCTCACTATGATAGAGGTTAGTGCTTTGATCTGTTTGACACTCTTCCTGGTTGTCATAGGCACAGGCATTGTTTACGCTCTCTTTAATCTTTGGCCGATCAGACAATTTTATTTCGGGAATGAAGCCGTATTTGGTATGAATATCGGCCTCATGTCTGAGAAAGTCAGACAAAAGTTCGAGCCTGTACTTAGTACGACCATGAATGAATGCATAGTCTGCCCACCGAGCTCGTAACAGAGAACTAAACTTGCTCACTATTACATTACAAAGTTCAGGAGAAGCCAAATACTCCACCTGATTAAGAACGCGAATCGTCTCTAAACAGCGACGAACTCGGCAGGAGAAAGTACATATTTCACGCCCTCCGTCAATACTTCCAAGCTTGGGCAAGGCTTTGACCTGGGTTATCTCATTTAGGACTATGAGCTCAGGTCGTGCAAACCTGACCTCCAAGGCACTCATGATCACACTAGGATCTTGCACAGAGGCCAGCAGGGCTCCCACCTCTTCACGGGCGGGGCCTCTCAAAGCAAAATTTAAACGAGAAATGTTCTCTAAGTCCGAGAAACGAGACTTGGTAAATTCAAAAGTTCGTTGAAAGATTAGCCAGTCATAGGCTTGCCCACTGAATGAAGGAAGTTTCAAATCACTCACCCGCGGAGACTGCTTACCAGCGGCCAGGTTCGTGATCGCTTCCGCCAACATTTGAATGTCAGTTTGAGCATGTGTACGGCCTAAGCTAGCTTTATTATCTTTGTCACAATTTTTATGAATTTGTGTACCTAAATGCGTTTGTGTAGTATGAAATTGTACACCGGCTGGGGCGGAAGCGAGTCCAATGTCAGGTACGGGCCAAGATACGATTGGCGCAACTGCGCTTGTGGTACCGGGTGATAGTACCTCCTTGGGTACCGGTACACGCAGTGAAAGTGCGTCATTATCATCGGTTTTTGACACCTGAAAATTAGGAACAACGTTATTTTCACACCACTGAGCCGTCCTACTAAGACTGCAACTCGAACCACGACTACTGCCCGCTTCGATCGCTGCCAGCTCCGCCTGCAGCTCCAGATCGGCCGCGGCGCGCTCCTTCTCCACAGTGGCGCGCTCCTTCTCAATAGCCTTCTCCATAGCGGCACGTTCCAATACGGCGACGCGTCGAGCGTGGTCGGCCTGAGCCGCCAGCTTTTGCGCTACGATGGTCGCGCTAGAACGACTCGAATGAGACGAGCGCGAGCGGCTCGACACCGATGGCTGTCGGTCACTACAGATGGCTTGCGGCACCATGGCACTGGGCGCTTCTGGGGCAGACTTTTGGCCGAGGTTTTTCTTGCTAGAGCTCCTGGTAATCATTGTAGGAGAAAAAGTACGAAAATTCTAAAACAAAAAAAATAATAAAAATAAACTGGTTACTTACGCGAAGGACCAATATTGACCACAGCTAAAAGGTGACCCCTTCTGGGTACAGCCTGGTCAATGAATTTTGTGTGGAGTGGGTTAATATCTATTTAAAATCACTTTAAAATAAAATACGTTTAATCCACTAACATAAATTGACACAACCAACTAAAAAACAAGAGACATAAAACTCAAACTGAAAAGACATTCTAAATATAAAATATACAATAAAGAGTAAAAAACAATAAAAAGATTATCTAAAATAAACGGAATATAAAACTGTCGCGAACAATGGAGTTAGAAAGTTTAAAAATAAATAAAGGGGAGACCTATTTAGCTTTGTGTCAAAGGATTCAACATTTGAGAAGTGTTTTGTCAGCTAAAATTGCGGAAACAATAAATGAGGAAACTGTACGTCAGGCCAAATCGCACATATATACTCATTTGTCTTTGAATGTTTTTCTTTACAATTTGCCGCCTTATCTGGTTCGGCTAGTGCGTTTGCGGAATGTGACTACTTTGGAGGATGCGTTAAAAGTAGTTTTACAGGAGTAGAATTTCCAAGCGGTGTACGATTATAAAAATCCGTCCCAAAAGAATTTTAGGAATCAGAAATTTAACTCAACTAATACTTCTAACAATTCAAATAACGGATCTAATAAGAGCCCCCAAAGGAATAACATCCCGCAAAGACAGCCGAGTACACCCGTACCGAATAATATGGCGTCGCCTGTGACTAACAATAGTCAAAATGCATCTGAGAACTTTACAGCAAACAGCTCCCCCAGTAGCTCGTTCCAGGCTAGGAATTCAAATAGAAGGCAACAAATTAATAGTTCATTCAACTTTCGGAATCAATTAAATGCAAATAGCTATAATAGATCGTCGCCCAACACAAATCAGCAAGTCGACAATTTCGCAAGAGTAGGTCAAACGCAGTCATATGGCGGATCAGGTAGCAATACTGACGTCACTATGCGAACTGCGAGTTCTAGACGTGTCAATTACACGGATTGTAACGAGCAACCTGAGACTTAATATGATCAGGAACAAAATCAAAATAATATGAACATTGAGGAAGAATTTAACGATCTAGTTGAAAATTTTCACATACAAGCCTCGATAACACCCAAAGAATAGTGTTGAATTGTCACAAAAATTTAAATTTACCCCACATTAGAGTGCCAGAGCTTAAAACAATTTTTATGGTAGACACAGGTAGCACACGGTCTTTTATTAGCCCTAGTATAGCTAATCAGGTCTATAATCAATACAAGCAAAATGAGTCATTCGAAGTAGTGAGTACACACGCTTCGAGTAAGCATAATGAGGTTGTTATAGTACAGTTACCATCAGTTTTTAGGTGTCAGGACAAACATAAATTTTACGTTTATAACGTAGACAGTAGATATGATGGCCTCATAGGAAGTGACTTATTGAAACAGCTAGACGCACAAATCGACATGAAAAAACAAATTTTATATACAAAAAGTGCTTGTATACCCATTATTTATTCACCACCACTGAGAGAAAACTTCACACTGCCACCTCGCAGCGAAAGTAGAGTGAAATTACCCGTTAATTTATTACACGGAGACGCAGTTTTAGATTTTAAACAATTTAAAGAAGGAATTAGAATGCCCGCGGCAATAGTGTCTTGCAAAAATGGTTACGCAACCACTGTCATCCAAAACGCGACCGAGGAAGGTCAAAATTTAGTTATCACTGCACCCTTTCAAGTAGAACCATATAACGAAAACTTATGTAATAATTTAAACTTCACCGATAGTCAGGCTGAGGTTGATCAATTACTAACGGAAAATTTGACAAAATTATGCCTCGATCACATGAATAGTGAGGAAAGACAAATGATTGAGAACATATGTAAGGAATACAAAGACATATTTTATTGCGAGAATATACCACTTTCTTTTACCAACGAAGTGAAGCATAGGATACGTACAAAAAATGAAGATCCTGTTCACATTAGGGCTCACAGATTACCTCCTACTCAAACAGCTGAGATAAAGAGACAGGTGGATAAGATGTTAAAAGATAATGTGATTCAGGAATCACACTCGCCTTGGAGTGCACCTGTTCACCTTGTACCCAAAAAGACTGACATGTCGGGCATAAAAAAGTGGAGAGTGGTGGTAGATTATAGGCGCCTTAATGAGATCACTGTCGATGACAAGTACCCACTGCCCAATATTAATGACTTGTTCGACAAACTTGGAAAGAGTTTATACTTTACAACATTGGATTTGGCTAGTGGCTACCACCAAATTGAAGTAAAGGAGACGGATAGACCAAAGACAGCTTTTAATACACCGTTCGGACATTATCAGTTCAACAGAATAGCGCCAGCAACCTTCCAGAGAGCCATGGACAATGTACTTAGAGGTTTACAAGGTCTACACTGCCTAGTTTACCTTGATGACGTCATAATCTTCTCCAAAAGCCTGCAAGAACATATCACTAAACTCAGAGCCGTGTTTGACAAATTTAGACAAAATAATCTTAAAGTCGAGCTAGATAAGTCCCATTTCCTCCGGAAAGAAGTCCTGTACTTAGGCCATACAATAACTAGCAAAGGGCTTAAACCCAACGATGACAAAATACGAGCAGTTTTGAACTATCCTTTACCCAAGACAGTTACAGAAATAAAAAATTTCCTAGGATTGATAGGATACTATAGGAATTTTATAAAGGATTTCGCTAAAATTACACGACCCTTAACTGTGTGTCTGAAGAAGGGGCGAAAGATTGTGATAGACGAAGAATACAAGAATAGTTTTGAAACTTGTAAGAAACTTCTTACCAATGCACCGTTATTACAGTTCCCTGACTTTAAAAAGCCTTTCGTTCTAACTACAGATGCGTCAAATTATGCAATCGGTGCGGTATTGTCGCAAGGACCAATAGGGTCAGATAGACCTATAGCGTATGCCAGTAGAACCCTTAGTGAAACTGAAGCCAGGTATAGTACAATAGAAAAAGAGCTTCTAGCAGTGGTCTGGGCTGACAGATATTTTAGGCCTTATCTCTATGGGAACAAATTTGTAATATATACAGACCACAGGCCATTGGCGTGGCTATACTCTCTTAAAGAACCCAATAGCAAGCTCACGCGATGGAGACTAAGATTAGAAGAGTATGATTTTGAAATTTATTATAGAAAAGGACGTCAGAACACTAACGCAGATGCCGGTCTCTCGGATAAGACTTAATGCAATAGAAGATGATATCGATTCCATGATAGTAAATATAGATGATAAAGACGAAAGAGTTCAACACGTAGTACAGGAATTAGAAAGGGACCTAGGAAACGATGAAGAAAAACCAGACTCAATTATTTCAATATCAAGTGAAGAATCCGAAGCCGAAACAATAGAGTTATCGGATCCTGAGAACGGAGCCACAGCACATTCAATTTCTAATAGGGAACATAAGGGAATTCCAATCCTTAACGAAGCAGTAGACAACAAACCTAAACAAATTTTAGTTCACACATGGTACAGAAACGACATATGCATTAATGATAGGTCCAATAAGAAGCAGAGAATCCTAGAAGTATTTCTCCCAACTGCAAATAATAACGAGTTAGTCAAGAAATTTCTCAAAGAAAACGTTGACTTTAAGCATAAGTATTTCATTTACTTCGAAGATAAAATTTTCAGGAAACCATTCTGTAACACCGTAACATGGCTATATAAAAAAGGAACTCAAAATTTGGTAGAATGCACGGAACGCGTTGTTAACCTGACAGATGAAGAACAAGACCAAAGAGATGCGATCCTCAAATACCACGAGGGAAAAACGTGCCATAGGGGAATTAGGGAAACATTAAGTAAACTTAAGAGACATTATTGGTGGGCTAGTATGAACGAAACGGTATCAGCTATCATTAATGCATGTGAACAATGCCAAAAGATGAAATACGATAGGAAACCCATTAAACCACAAATCCAACTGACACAGACACCAGACTTACCCTTCCAAGAAGCTTTCATGGACCTTTTGTACATAGAGAACCAATATTACCTAACAATAGTTGACACTTTCAGTAAACTCGGTCAAGCAATAAATATCCCTAACAGAAGTACACCAAAGATAGTAAGAGCACTAATAAAATATTTTAGCATGTACGGACTACCACGAAAAATCAGTTCAGATTCGGGAGCAGAATTTAACAATGAACTTATTAACCCGCAAGTAGTCGCGCATGGGTCGAAAGGACCCTGTGCTATAAAAATCAGATGGTAACTTTTTAATATTTTGGAATTTCGCGCCGCCGCGTCCAGTACCTTTAGACAACACTATAACGCATCCGCGCGCCCCACCACGATCAGTTCGCCCGACGCGTTGTAGCAGCAGACACGTGCAAAGTGAGTGCGACTGTTTGTGTAAGTAAAATTAATCATAATTTTATACAAGTATATGTTTTACAGCATGACGGGAAGGAGTTTAAATGCCTTATCTAGAAGAATGTTGTTTAGTTTCTAAAATAAAACATAATATGTTAATATCTAATTTAAAATTTTTGTAGAAATTTAATTATGTTCCCTACATCAAAAAATATGAGACTGAAAGAAGATCTCAAACTTCTCATAATTTTGTTACTTATTCTAAGAAAATAAATAAAAACTTTATCTCGATATAGTGTTTTATTAGTATTCTTTAAGTTTATTTTAAAAAAAGGCTCAAAAGTTATCAAATTACTTATATATACAAAATTATATAGTATAGGGTCTTTTACACCCAGTGCGACTGCCCCTGTTGCAAATCGAGGCGCGAGTCCTCCCGGGTTAAAGAACTTATGAATTTGTACAAAATAGAGCTACACATAGGCACACCCAATAACCCGATGGCACTTGTAGAACGTTTTCACTCAACAATAATAGAGATCTATCGTTTAGCCAAGTACGATAAAAGTGACTTGGACGCGGCATCCATTATGACTTACGCTATCATGGCGTATAACAATAGTATACATAGTTCCACAAATTACACACCATTCGAAATAGCATTCGGTCACGGCGAATCCGGGAATGCGTTCGACATAGACAGAAACCGCGGATTATTTCAAAAATTACTACAGGATCACAGAAAACGCCTTAAAGTCTTATTTGAACACATTAGCAGTAAACTAAAGGATGATAAAGCTGTCGTGAGAGAGAAAAATGGTGGCGAGAAATCACCCCCAAAACTCGAACCAGGAGACGATATTTTCATGAAAAACACTAGAACTAGGAAAGCTAAAGACCTACCTCGTTACGAAAAAGCAAAAGTGATAGGTAAACCTAGTAGGAATATCGTTCCAGTACAACTCAATAAAAGAAAAACCAAAGTAGCACTAAAAAATTTTAAACGCCCTCCACAGGTGGTGCATCGTGACGACGTGGCTGGTCCTAGTGGGATTAAACAACAAAAGCTTACAAAAGCTGAATCGGAATCCGGGAGTAATACCGATACGGATGGGCTCAGCAGTAGTGACGAATAGCGCCTGGAATATTATAAAGACTTTAGATTTAGATTCAATAGCTGTACAATTAGATAATAACATAGGGGAATACACTAGGTTAAAGAATATTATTAGTAAGAGTAGTGAACAGAGACGGGAGTTATTAGGATTAGAAATTTAAATAGAGTCGTTCATAGAGTTAACAAAAGATAGATTAAATCAGATTTTACCATTACGTATAGTTAAAAGAGGGTTCATCAACCCTTTAGGTTCCTTAATTAAGCTAATTTCGGGCAATTTAGATAATGAAGAGGCGGTTAAATACAATAAAGAAATAAGCAATTTAAATAATAGAGAACATTCAATAGACAAGAGAGTATCTTTAATGCAGAAAGCTTTTGACAAACTAATTAATATTTCAGATGATATTAACTTCAACGTACAACACTTAAAGTTTAAAACTAACCAAATACAAACACTTCAAAATGAGGAAGCCAAGACACATAACTTAGTTACAATAAAGAACAGCTTAATACAAATTCAAAATAACTTTCGGACCATCTACAATTTGATACAGGAAATAGAAACATCTATAGCTTTCAGTAAATTACAAACGTTACATCAGTCTATAATAAACTCCACAGAACTTTTGGGCATCCTACAACATATTCAAAAACATGCACATTTAATCTATCCAGCTAATATAGATAACTTAATTAAATTAGAGCGTAATATAGTTTTAAAGTCTTATATGCATAATAACAATTTAATATTTGTATTAGAAGTCCCTCTAATAGAACGAAACACATATATTTATTTTAAGGTAATTCCTATACCAAAACATGATCCCGTTACCCTTAAAACCCACACCATACTACCCGAATTCCCATACCTAATAGTGAACAGGTTGAAATACAGGAATCTGGCGAAAGCATGCGAGCAGATTAATGACAACAAGTTCCTGTGCAGAGATGATCAACTCGCGCCATACCCAACAGACACATGCATCGAACAGTTAATGTCTCTGAAAAATAACTACACCCTATGTCATCAAAGGTACATCGAGATCGAATCAATTAAGTTGCAGAAAATAACAAATGACTGCTGGCTGATGTACACAGAGAACAACCTGGCAGTAACTGAAACCTGTGACGAAGAATCCACGAAGTATCAACTACAAGGAACCTACTTGCTACTCCCTAAACAAGGATGCGAAGTCCTTGCAGACGACGTCGTCATCAACGCAGTAACTAACACAATACATCCATAAGAACCCTACAAATAGCAACTGTACAGGTGCCACAACTCCGCGAAGTGGACGTTCGGGACTCTAGAACAATAGACTTCAGAAGAATAGACTTTAGTGACATTCGGGAACTATCAAACAGTGCTCGTTATAGTGTCAGTGAAGAAAACATCAGTGCATATACCCTTACTACGAATATATCAGTTTGGACAGTCTTAATTTACGTTATCTTATTTGGTCTTATAGTCCTAGGAATAGCGATAAAGTTAAACTTGTATAGTAAAATGTTTAGAAAAAATCCTCCGAAGAATCCTTCGTCATCTTCAGATGATTTTTCCTCTAGGGGGAGAGGAGTTAAGGTCGGTGAACCTTCCACTTTTAGCTTCGTCAGCCCTGCGAAGCCTCCTAGGCAACTACAGAATGACGCACAGCTGACTTAGCTCAAATATGTTATAAGTACTAGTAATTAAGTTTATTTCGGGTGATTGTATCTTGGGTTTAGTTATACATACTGCATTTTGTAATTAATTATTTTTAATAAATATTTTTTACAAGTCTTTGGTGTTGAGAAACTTAATTTGTGCACTACCACATTTAATGCAAATACAAAAAAATATATTCTATTCTATGAAATCACGACCAATAAATTGAATTGCACTGGCTATCAATTGAAAAACAAAATATAAAATTATTCTATCATTTTATATCGGAAGAAGCTTATTCAGATAAATACAATGAAGACATGGCAGTATGGACGTACTCGTAGATTGCTTTGGCTTTCTCGAAAGGCATTTGCTTCAAAAATAATTTATAATGTGAACCCGACTTAAGCAAGTCTTGCCCATATAAAATAATGTATTTTTTAAAACGTTATGATATGATAGGTATGTGATAATACTGATAATAATAATATGAAACGTTTAGTTAGTGGCCTATTGTTATTTTTTTAGAAAATATAACAAATTAATTATGTATTAGGTAAAACACATTTATTAAGTTCTATTGGTATTAGGCATTTCCCAGATTAACATTTTAAATAGCACTTTGAGGAAATTACACATATTATAATATTTATTAGGTGGCTTTAAATTAACTGGCGAAAATTAAGGATGTGAATCAGCCTATTAAACTGAACAACTGTAGTGTATGCACTCCCTAATAAGTAGTATGAAATCAACTTTAACTATGACGCATGTAACCTAAATATTAGCACGGACATCAAGTCTGTGGATGCAAAATTAAGTGTTAAAAAAAATCTAAATATTAAATAATAGGGTCAAAGCCTAGAGATGTATTGTAATGCAAACTCATGTCTTTAGGTCAAATAATAGACTACAATATCAGATGTCATACTATGTACCTCGTTCTATCAAAGCTCCTACATTATTTAGTGTACTTATAAGCCAAACAATGTTCTGAATTTAGACGGTGAAACACAGTGGCAGTGTGTTCCGACTCCTTTATGGCGATCGTCTGCCAGTCGAAGTAGTCATCTTCACGTAAAAACATTTTCTAGTTTGGGACCAGAAGTGCATACCAACGCAAAAAATCATCAAGAGTACGTGTCGGTCCGGGGTGCCTAGGGTTAACCCGGCCCAAGCAGCAAGTAGATGTCAGCAGCCGGAGCCACGAGCTCTCCGCCTTAGCAGCTATAGCAGCCCACGCGAACGCCAACATCGAACGTTCCGGAGCGGCGCAAACGACACCACCCCGTCATGTTAATGGGCTTAAATTCGCGTTTCCGGTAAATATTATAAGGAAGCCTTAATCTGTCATTTTTTATAGTGGTGTTAATAATGCGATTGCCTATTAAAAAAAAATCTTTACAAAACAATAAATTTATTTATACATACTTATGTACCACTATTATACCTACTTTCCCCAAGGAAATATGTAAAAAAATAAAAACGTATAAACCCTCGGCTAAAAACTTCTTAAATTCAAAATGTCTCTTTTGCCCTTTCAACATTAGTAATAGTATCAATTACTATTTTCATGATTTATAAATAAATAAAAAATTGTTTTTTTTCTATCTTTAATGTTTTTTTTTAAATGTTTTTTTTTCTATCTTTAAAAAAAATCTATTTTTTTTCTATCTATCTTTAATAGATAAAGATTACCATGTGACCCCCACAATAATCTATCTAAAGTCACCAGACCAAACATGGCTCGTTCAATAGCGTGGCATTTACACTACAAACAAAACGTAACCCACACACATACAAACACAGGGACGCATCAAGGCAGTCACAGAATAGAAAACGAATATTTAATTATATTATTAATACCCTAAAAAATGTGTCCGTTTTACATTGTTACAACCTACATTGTCAGTTAGATTTTGCAAATTATTCGTATAACCCGTTCAAATTAACTAGAGACCTCTGGGCCGATGACGTTTTTACCAAGTACCTACAAGTATAATATACAGGGCTTTAGGTATCTCTCTTTCAATCTCTCGGGTGGTTAATCAGTCCATGAAACTGAACAACTTTCCCAAGGAACATACTTAGGTCGAAATACAAAAAAAAAATTTGAGTTCCCATACAAACTTCATCAGCATGTGCGCATTTTGTATGGGAGATCAAAATTTTTTTTTCGTATTTTGACCTGTTCCTTGGGGAAGTTGTTCAATTTCATGGACTGATTAAACACCCGAGAAGATACCTAAAGCCCTGTATATAGTACCTAAGTAATAGTTAATTGCTATTTACTTGGACATATAATAATACTTTTATATTATTTAAATTATCTTATATGTAAGTACTTGTTATTTTTAATGAGTGATTATACCGAGTGTATATACCGAGGCCGAAGTCTCAAGTTAACGCGAACGGGTATAACCTGTCCACAATCTCTGGACAGCGCGCGGCACACAGCCATGCCTTTTCTTCATACCAGTCACCAATATTATACTCAAATAATGATCTTGAGTCGCTGACCGTTTTAACTGTTCACTACAATAGGTACAGTCAACAGCACATCAGGTTACCACAAACTGTCAAATTTCCCCAATGGATAGTAAAATTGAAAATCGATTGAAGAATTTTAATAGTTTTGGATAGCATGATGTGCCGTTGTCCCTGTACAATGTGTGATGTGAACAAATAAACCTGGGGAAGTTGAATTATTGGAATAAGATAAACGAAATAGTTGGCTCTCATTTATTTTTATTGAGTATGAGTTTTTTCATATAATTTCTTTCCGATACTTCGTTGCTTTTAGCGGCATGTTTGCATCTGATGTTAAAATATAATTTTACAATAATCTTTAATAACATATATAAATGTTGATAGTCATGCTCAATGTCACGGCATTCGTTTTTTAATATTTCAATGTTCGAAAAATCATTGATAAAATAATATATAAACTGAGAATACGTAATTCTTTTAGATTCCCATCTTAAAAAGGTTTCGCACTTTTTAACAATTTTGACTACACCCATTGACGGATATGTGAGGCCACCTCTGTCCTTAATATTAATTAGCGACAAAAGAAAGTCGGCTTTATCGCCCATCAAAGTTTGCTGGCAGACCAAACATTTGATCTTCTATAGAATCCTTCTACTTATAAATCCGGCTATGTAAGTAGCGACATGGGCAGTATAGGCGTCTAGTGGCAAGGTTAAAATGCTATTTAAAAATAAATAAACATTTTCTTCTATGATTGGAGTCAGAGTGATGTCGCTTTTATCGTAGCCAGGTGTGTTATTATTTATATTAGATATATATTTTGTGGAGCTGACATTAAGAATGCTGTTGTCTAAATTTAAAATACCCTTTTCTCTTAGTTGTAATTCGGTGATTATTAAATTCTTTTTATAAGCGGTTTGGAATTGAACAACATTTGGGTTGTCATTAAAGCCACCTCGTGCCCGCATTTTTCCAAAGAACATTTCTAAATGATCTTGGCTAATCCGATATGTGCATAGAAACTTAATGCCACCCTTTACATACAAATCATTAAATAAATTCAATACGTTATATAAACAAATGATAAAACCGACAAAACCTGTTTTTCGGGCTGAATTTACTACCTTTTGTCCATTTGTAAATTTCAAATTTAAAATGTAGTTACTTGTAGTTTCTACAAATTCTTTCACCCTTTCAATATTAGCTTCGCAGAGAGCTTTTTTGTTGCCGGGTGCTAAAGTTGTCCTGCTATTGAGAATGTCAAACGAGTCATTAATTATATTAATTAAATGTATTGTTGCAGCACAACCTTCGAATTCTTTTAAATGAAGAACATCCTTGCAAAACAAAAGCGTGTCTGCCACCGATTCACTAAATAATTGCGCAGCTAGACGCACTTTCATTTTTTGTTTCGCAAAATATATATGGGCTTTTCTAATTTTAATGCCCAAGTGCACTCCTTTTTCTTCGGTAAGGCTTTGTAATAAGACCAAATATTTAAAATCAATGTGGTATCCATTTTTATCAACAAACACTTTAAATGTCCCAAGACAATTTAAGCATATGACATGGATCATAAAAAGCATATATCTTTAAATCTTTATAACAGAAATATGGTGCGAAATTTATAAGTTTAAAGTTGCAGCCAAGGACAGTGGCCATACTAATATTACTGGCTGCACCGTCAAAAGTTATGCCACGTACAAAAATTTTGATTTTGTGAAGCATTTCAATTGCCATTTGAACAATATTTGCCCTTTGTTCCCCAGTCATTGAAGAAATAAAAAGATACGCAATTAGTATCTTGAAGCCGGCATTTATGGCTGTGACCATCAAGATTAATGCTTGTGTTGCCAATGGCAAGCTGTCGTCGGAAACTTCTGTTCCCGTATCGACGTGACCTTTAAATGTACTATTAGCACTGTCCCAAACTTGCTCTTTTTTGATAGCTATTTCGTCTATCGATAAATTAACGTAAATTTCATGTTTTGTGTTCTCAGCTAGTGATTTTAAGGTCTTGAAGGATTCTTCAGTAAAGCCAGGTTGTGCATCAACTTTTTTATACCACCACGATAAAGTGGCAGGATGGGGCAACACCGTATTAAAAGAATTACGTACATAATTATAAGCTCGTGCGGAATAAAAATTCAGTTGAAGAGCGAAAGATCTAATTTCAGGTGGATATGATTTTTCTAATTTTGAGCCTTGAACCTTTTTCATGTATCTTGCCATTATATCTTTATTGTTTACAGGTATACTCGACATTATGGACATCTGTTCTTCATTGAGCTTTTTCTTTAATTCAGAAATTATGTCGCAAAGGTTTTTAACTTTCTTTTTCATTCTTCTGCTGCGCTCTTGAAGACTTTTTATCTTTTTGTTTTTCAACATAATTCTGTATTGCAACTATGTGACTGTATTTTGTACTAGGCCTCTTGAGTGCTGTAAAATAAACAGTATTTATAAAATAAACGATTTGTTGTATAAGGAGCGCAAGTAGTCGAAATCGATATAATTATCGTTTAATCTACATTCGGATTTAACTTTTGACAGATTTTACATAGATTTCAAAAATGCTAGAAATCAGCTACACATGAAACTTGTTTAAGTATAAAATTTAAAAACTCCGAAAAAACTGAAAAGCAAGAAATAATAAACCAAGTTCCTAAAGTAATTTAAGTAATACTTAAGCCATTTTGAGTCTCTTTAGGGAATTATCACGTAATTAGTCTGACTATGATAATTTAATTTTATTTCACCATTGAAAATGGTTATTAGATGCAAATCGCCCGAGACGTATTTATAGGCCTTGCTGCGTAGATTTTACTTACATGTGATCTGGATCCACTGGGCACGATCACAGTAGACGTTGGTGGTATTCCGGACGGACCGGGTTGAATGTCTGCTGGTATATTTTTGGGGTCATGGAGAACGAATTCCCCCATGGCCGTTCTTATTCTTGTTACGTGTTGCTCCAGGGGAGGAAGTGTAATTGCTTTGACCTGTGAACAAGTAAAAACATAACGGAGAGTCGTTATCCAGGAGGTTAGCCATGGTGGAAATGAAATAGAAACTCGCAAAGATTTGATAGTAGGGAACGCGGCAAGTTTGACACGAACTGGCCGCAGCTCTTTGGAGCTGTTTACTCGACGACGACTTTTTGAATAATGCCTCCCGAGCGGTAAAATTCTCTTTGCGAGCGGTCACCTCCACTCGTTCCATAATCAAGGCTACCAACCGATTCCCGCTCAAAAATTCAACCAATCAGAATCGGTGTTACAGGTCTACCAACATAATCGGCTCTTGCCACATTAAAATCAGGGTTGCTATTTGAAATAAAATTAATGTTGCCATTACAAAATTAGTCGGGCCAGTCGTGTCAACCGTACCCAAGCAAGCTTGACGTTTCCTACAAGTTTAACAAAAAGCTAATAGATGGCGCCACAGTAGTTCTTAGCTCGATCTTCGACACGGCCATCATGACAACTCACACGTCCCTGTGTGAGGTACCTGGAAAGAAAGAAAAATCTGAACAGTATACATTCTCATCGTTCGGCCATTCCTGGCCTTAGTAGGAAATAAAAGGCGGTCTTATCAAAACCATTACAGATTTTAATAGACATCATTACAAACTGTTTTCAAAATTAAAGAAACTTCAATTTTTTTTAAATAGGATCAAAAAAAACAACAAAAGCTATCATGTTGAACAACACCTCACTCAATAAAACAAAATGACAGAATTCTCAATAAAATTTTGCAATGCTCAATCTCTGACCTCCATCCGGTCATCATCACCACACTTATAACCTCCATCCAGTTATAAGCTTCAACACAAACGACCTCTATCCGGTCTTAACACAACACGTAACCTCCATCCGGTTACGATCACAACAATGGCGACCTCCATCCGGTACCATATCACACAATAGCAACCTCCATCCGGTCACTACATCTCGCAACCTCTATCCGGTTACATCAACAAGCAACCTCTATCCGGTTACTTCGAGCCATGCAAAACACCAACAAAATAATCTCAAATCTTTTCAAAATGATCAAAAACCAGGTTTGTTCAACATGTTAACAGTATACAGATTTATTCAGTGTTATCATTGTCACTGTCTCGTCAATACGTTTCCCCTTAAATTTACAGGCTACAGATTCCTTAACTAGTGAGCACTCTGCACCACAGTCATAATAAAACGAAAACTGCTCACCAGAGTGAAGAAGTTGCGGTTCTGTTGCTCCAAAAGTAAACGCCATTTTTCTTCGTCAGCATTCTTCGTCTTTTCTTGTGGGCAGGCCTGGTTATATCCCACTTCTGATAACGGAGAGTCGTTATCCAGGAGGTTAGCCATGGTGGAAATGAAATAGAAACTCGCAAAGATTTGATAGTAGGGAACGCGGCAAGTTTGACACGAACTGGCCGCAGCTCTTTGGAGCTGTTTACTCGACGACGACTTTTTGAATAATGCCTCCCGAGCGGTAAAATTCTCTTTGCGAGCGGTCACCTCCACTCGTTCCATAATCAAGGCTACCAACCGATTCCCGCTCAAAAATTCAACCAATCAGAATCGGTGTTACAGGTCTACCAAAATAATCGACTCTTGCCACATTAAAATCAGGGTTGCTATTTGAAATAAAATTAATGTTGCCATTACAAAATTAGTCGGGCCAGTCGTGTCAACCTTACCCAAGCAAGCTTGACGTTTCCTACAAGTTTAACAAAAAGCTAATAGATGGCGCCACAGTAGTTCTTAGCTCGATCTTCGACAAACATTTATATGCAAAATGGTCAATGGGTGCATCACATAATAATATAACAGATAATTATAAATTATATGTATCATTTACAGACTGCACTTTCCACTTACATGTGATATGGACACACTGGGCACGGTCACAGTAGATGTTAGTGGTATTCCGGATGGACCGGGTTGAATGTCTGATAGTGTATTTTTGGTGTCATGGAGAAATAATTTCCCCATGGCTGTTCTTTTTCTTGGCTATTGAATAAATAAAAAAAATTAGATATATGCGAAATGGTCAGTAGGTGCTTCACAACAGATAATTATAATTATATTACAAACTGCACTTTGCACTTACATGTGATATGGATTCACTGGGCACGGTCACAGTAGACTTTGGTGGTATTCCGGATGGACCGGGTTGATTGCCTGATGGTGTATTTTTGGGTTCATGGAGAACGAATTCCCCCATTGCTGTTCTTATTCTTGTCACATGTTGCTCCGGGGGAGCAAGTGTAATTGCTTTGACCTGTGAACAAGTAAAAACATTTATATGCAAAATGGTCAATGGGTGCATCACATAATAATATAACAGATAATTATAAATTATATGTATCATTTATAGACTGCACTTTCCACTTAAATGTGATATGGACACACTGGGCACGGTCACAGTAGATGTTAGTGGTATTCCGGATGGACCGGGTTGAATGTCTGATAGTGTATTTTTGGTATCATGGAGAAATAATTCCCCCATGGCTGTTCTTTTTCTTGGCTATTGAACAAATAAAAAAATGGATATATGCGAAATGGTCAGTAGGTGCTTCACAACAGATAATTATAATTTAAATGTATGATATTACAAACTGCACTTTGCACTTACATGTGATATGGATTCACTAGGCACGGTCACAGTAGACTTTGGTGGTATTCCGGATGGACCGGGTTGAATGCCTGATGGTGTATTTTTGGGTTCATGGAGAACGAATTCCCCCATTGCCGTTCTCATTCTTGTCACATGTTGCTCTGGGGGAGGAAGTGTAATTGCTTTGACCTGTGAACAAGTAAAAATATTTATATGCAAAATGGTCAATAGGTGCATCACATAATAATATAACAGATAATTATAAATTATAGGTATCATTTACAGACTGCACTTTGCACTTACATGTGATATGGACACACTGGGCATGGTCACAGTAGATGTTGGTGGTATTCCGGGTGGACCGGGTTGAATGTCTGGTGGTATATTTTTGGTATCATGGAGAATGAATTCCCCCATGGCTGTTCTTTTTCTTGGCTATTGAACAAATAAAAACATTTAGATATATGCGAAATGGTCAGTAGGTATGTGCTTCACAACTGATAAATATAATTTAAATGTATGATATTACAAACTGCACTTTGCACTTACATGTGATATGTATTCACTGGGCACGGTCACACTAGACTTTGGTGGTACTCCGGATGGACCGGGTGGAATGTCTGCTGGTACTTTAGTTATATTATGCAGCTCCAGGTGTGGGAGTGTATTTTCTTTATTCTGTAAACAAATAAAAGGATATAAGTAAATGTACAAAATTCAGTCTATAGGTGCATGACTCCTTCATAAAAAATTTAAATCATGTTGCTTTAGTCTATTTCAAGATAAATGAAACTATTGTTAATTTCTTAAACAATCTAAATAATAATCAATGGATCAACTGACCTTATTCAACATTTAATTGGTATTCCAGAACTAATCTAGTCACTTATCCCAATATTTCATTTATACCCCGGCAAACATCCCATTATTATGTTATATTCTTTAATCCTAGTTTGATTGACACAAACAGTCTTTGAACTAAACAAACTATTCCAAGAATATACATTTTTATACTTGGAATAGTTTAGCAAAACCTTACCTCTTGTATCAACTCTGCTTCCTGACAATTATAAATGGTTGGTACAGCATTGGGTAATAAAACAGTGCGCTGTATTTTTCTGCATATCAAATTTGTTTCAAAATGCTTAGAGCATAAAACACTAGACGAATTGGGCTGCCAATTTGTCTTGTTTATGAACTTCACCCACATATTTCTAAGATTTTCATCTTTTGGAAACCTGAAATCAAAAAACATTTTATCATGTTTAGGTAGGTACTGTGGTATGCAGACCTTCACGGAGGATCGGGCATAACGCAACTTCTTTCTCATTCGATCATTTCGAAGAAGATAATTCGAATATCAATTTCAAAGGTTTGAAATGGTATTCGATGTCAAGATTCGAAATGATTGAAGATCTGGCCTTGCGCCATTCATTGTTTGATCGTGGCGTATTGAGTATTTGATCTTTGCGGATTAATTGTGTTTAGCCCGCGGAAGTAATTGTATTCGATGATAGGCGTGCAATAGCACTTTTAAAGCAGGTGTCTGTTTTACAGTTGTGATTTTATAAATGAAGTAAATGATTATATAACGAAGAAATTACTGTTGTTAATTATAATGAAGAATAACGAAGAATCCAGCTGTTTTATTAACGCCCCCCTAAAAGACACCTTGCAAATGGTGTCAGGCGCTTTACTGATCCCAGGATTATTCTTTATTCTTTATTGTACACACATAGTTTGATACTTAATTACTAAAAAATGTTACAAAGGCGAGCTTATCTCTATAAGAGATCTCTTCCAGCCAACCCATCCGGTGTCAGAAAAGCTATAAATTACGGGCACAAGACTGTGTGCATTAATTATAGTAGTTATAAAAATAAATATTAACAGTTACTACTAAATTACAAAAATACAACATAAGAAATATATACATTTATATATATGACGGAGGTTGGGAAACGTTCTTGTCAGGTGCGACTCCGCCATCAATGCCTGGCTCTTCTTCCATCTTGTATTTTCAGGAAATCACAACACTTAGGTCCAGATCAATGTTTATTTTAATTATCACAAATAGTTGTCGAAAAATTAATTAAAGGATTAACTTAATATTTTAGGATAGAAACGCGGCGATCCCAGAGACAGCGTGCCGCGTCCGTTCCGTACTCCGCTCCTTTTAAAAGTGACGTTACTCCGCTAACTTTTTAATTGCCCGCTCACTCTCAGTGTTGCCATTTTAAACTCACCAAATACTAACCGTAGAACAGTCACGCCATCTCTGATTTCGCCCAGGTACTAACCTGACGTTTCACTACAACTAACTTAAGAGTAACCGTCTTTGTAAACGCTCCTCGTCATGTCGTTTTATGCACCGCTGCGACACGGCCATCCTGTGATGCACTCGCCCTCGAGTGGCTATTCAGAATGAAGTAAGGTGCCCGAAGGTGCGCCAATCACGCAAAGGTCCACGCGACGTTCAGTTGTTGACCCCCCAGCTGTGGCGGCTCCATCTTTGTTGCTCGCAGTAGTGCAGCGCGATGCGATGTGACCCACTTGTCCACATTTATAACAAGTGAGCGTCGACAATGGCTTCGAGTGTCCTTTCGTAGAATTAGAGGCATCAGCAGTAGAAGTATTTGATTTACTGTCGTTCTTCGTATCTTTGCGGAATCGACAAGAAGAAGCTCGGTGACCCAGCTTACCACAAACGTAACACCTTATCGACTGGTTATTTTGCATGGGCTTGTGTCGTTTTGATTCCGGTTCCTCGCTTTTGTCACCGCCTGTGTTAACTCGCCTTTTCAGATACGACATTGCCTTTAATTCTCTAAGCATTTCGGTCCTTGTTGTAATATTTTGGGTAAATGCTAGTCTTTGTGCACGAGGTTCAAACTGGGCCACATGAGAAATCACGGTCGCAACTGCAATCTGTTCGGTAGACAAGTCGTTCCAGCGAGACATCAATGACGTCATAGTACGTGCAGCATATGCGGCCAGACATTCGTTGTCTTTAGGCTTGCTCGTATGTAGATTAATCAAAAAAGCTGCGCTTGTTTCAGGGCAATCAAATCTAGCGATAAAAATGTCTCTGAAAGCTGCCCATGTCATACCTTGGTACGAGATCTGTGACAGCCATATAGAAGCTTGTCCTTTTAATGCACGGCTTAAAGCAATCATAAGCTGTGGCCCTTGCAAAGAATCATCGGGCACGCACAAAGAAGCAGTAGAAATCCAAGCTTTTGCATCAGTATTGGGTTTGTCGGGATTAAACTCCGGTAAGGTAATAACAGGTGTACTCACAGTTGGGGCTCTCACTGCCTCTAACAAAGCCAACAAGTTTTTATTTTGCTGTTCCAAGATGCCTTTCCACAAATCACCAGCATTTTCCTCTTGTTCAGGGGCTTGGTTACATCCCACTTCTGATGACGGAGGTTGGGAAACGTTCTTGTCAGGTGCGACTCCGCCATCAATGCCTGGCTCTTCTTCCATCTTGTATTTTCAGGAAATCACAACACTTAGGTCCAGATCAATGTTTATTTTAATTATCACAAATAGTTGTCGAAAAATTAATTAAAGGATTAACTTAATATTTTAGGATAGAAACGCGGCGATCCCAGAGACAGCGTGCCGCGTCCGTTCCGTACTCCGCTCCTTTTAAAAGTGACGTTACTCCGCTAACTTTTTAATTGCCCGCTCACTCTCAGTGTTGCCATTTTAAACTCACCAAATACTAACCGTAGAACAGTCACGCCATCTCTGATTTCGCCCAGGTACTAACCTGACGTTTCACTACAACTAACTTAAGAGTAACCGTCTTTGTAAACGCTCCTCGTCATGTCGTTTTATGCACCGCTGCGACATATAAATACACATACATACACACATATATATATATATATATATATATAATATAATATACATAAATTCATGCTATTTAATATAGTGAAGAAAGATAGTGTTGTTTTACTTGCTTATTAAAGGAAGTGATAGATGGACTATTCTGAATCTGTTTCGGAAGTTTGTTCCACAGCTGCACGGCTCGGACAGAGAAGGAGTTAAAAAAGAAATTGGTGTTTGCCCCAGGACATACCAACGTCACATTCACGCATTCACGCCTAGGGCGGGTAGAGGGCAGTAGTTGGAAACGGGAACGGAGGTAGTCAGGAGTGGCAGGATCATGAAGGATTTTATACAGGACAGAAAGGATGTGCACATTACGGCGAAGTCGAATAGGGAGCCACTTCAACTGGGCACGAAACTCAGAGACATGATCGTACTTACGAAGGCCGAAAATAAAACGGATAGCTAGATTCTGCAAGCGCTCCAGTTTGTTCAGTAGCTCCTCAGTTACATCCAGGTAACAGACATCAGCGTAGTCGAGAACAGGAAGAAGGAGGGACTGTGCAAGGAGTATTTTCGTCTGCAATGGTAAAAAGTTCTGAAGTCGCTTGAGAGAGTGGAACGAGAAGTGCATGCGTCTGCTCACCTCGTTGACCTGCGCAGACCACGACAAGTCGCAGTCAAAGATCAACCCTAAATTCCTTGCCTTCTTAGTGAACGGAATGCACACGCCATCGTAGTGAACGCTAGGCAACATCCCAGCCTCAAGCCTACTCCGCAATCTGCTACTGCCGACAATAATGGCCTGCGACTTAGTCGGATTGACAAGCAACCCAAAATTAGCAGCCCAGGTCTGTATGGAGGCAAGGTCACTATTTATCGCCTCCACAGCCTCACGCACCTCAGATAGTGCGAAGTGTCGGTATATTTGGAGGTCATCTGCATACAGGTGGTAGGGAGAAGATAACGAATGAGATATATTGTTAATAAATATTGAGAACAGTAGGGGAGAGAGAACACCGCCTTGTGGCACACCAGCAGTAAGATTGGACCAATCCGATGAGACATCATTGGCCCTCACACACTGCTGACGACCATGAAGGTAGGATCTAAACCACTCGATCACCGGTGGAGTGACATTAAGAGAGCGTAGGGATCCAAGAAGGATGTCGAAGTCAACAGAGTTAAATGCATTGCTGAAGTCCAACAGAGTAACCAGAGTGAGCTTGGTGTTATCCATCGCAGTACGAATGTCTTCAGAGACATTCATCAATGCACTAACCGTGCTATGAGAAGGGCGGAACCCGGACTGGTAGGGACAAAGAAGGTTATTGGATTTAAGGAAATGATAAAGTTGTTTGTGCACAACACTTTCGAGAACTTTCGAAAGTATTGGCAGGATAGAAATGGGACGATATTGGGAAAGTGAAGTTGGATTAGTGGACTTAGGCAGTGGAATAACGAAAGCTTTTTTCCATGTGGATGGGAAGATATTGACCATTAAAGAAAAGTTTATAATATGAGTAATAATAGGCGTAATACTTCCCAGCACAGGAAGTAACATTTCGAGGCTCAAGTGGTCGCTACCCACTGCCTTGGAGGAGATGGAGAGGATACTCTTCCCAACGTCACTCACGGAGACCGGGTGGAAAGCAAATGGGGTACAATTTGGAAAAGCAAGTTGAGAAAGAGAAGCAAGAGACTTAGACTTTGTAACAGCATCAAGTACTACAGGTGGTGTGGAAAAGTGTTTATTGAGCAAGTTCAAATCCAAGTTACTCTTACACGTATCCACAGTCTTTTCTACACCAATGGTCCTTAAAAATCTCCAAGTGAGATCTTGAGTCAAATTTTCAAGAGAAGAATGAATGTAGCGGCGTTTGGCATCCCTACACATCCTGTTGCAGATGTTCCGAAGTTTCTTATAAGCAGTGAGGTTTTCATCCGTTGGATCTTTTTTAAGCCTGCTCTTCGCTTTGTCCCGCTTTGCCATAACCCTTCTGATGATAGGAGTCAACCAAGGAGCAGGAGCATGCCTTACCCGAACAGGTCTCACCGGGGCATGATGGTCAAAAAGATCGGTAAGAATAGATGTAAAAGCAGCCACCTTTTCATCCACAGTGGCGGCACCGAGAACTGGAGACCAGTCGATATTTTCTGCGTCCTCTCTCAAGCGATCCAGGTCCATGTCGCGAAAATTTCGATGAAAAATAACTTTCGCTTTAATTTTAGGGGGACGCACCTTGTAACTAAGATAAATTAAATCGTGGTACGAAAAAGGTGATATCAACTATCCATGTGAGACTACAGAGTCAGGTTTGGAGGCTATGATAAGATCCATCAAAGACGGTTCACAATTAGGAAAATGATGCGTTGGTGAGAGAGGCAGGATCTTCAAGTTAAGGCCCGATGTAAGTGACACCAATCTGTGAGACCTAGAGTTATCCTTTAAAAGACAGGTGTTTAAGTCACCCATGATAATTAAGTGATCATATAGCGTGCTATGTTGTTCGAGAATATTTTCAAAATGGCTAAAATAATCAACCTTGCTATCAGGGCTGTACACCACACCGAGAGCAATTTTTCTATGGTGAAGGATGATCTCTAGGAAAAGAAACTCATAGGAGGCAGAATACTGGGATGGAGACATACTGATCACTGTGGCTGGGATATCACTACGCAGGTAGATACCTACCCCACCACCCCTCGCACCAACACGATCATTTCGAAAAAGCTGAAATCCAGGGAGAGAACAAGTTGTTGATGCAAGTGAAGGCTTGAGCCACGTCTCTGAAATAAAGATCCCATCGACTACGCTGGCGTCAAAGGATGCAAGAAGGTCAGAGTAGTGAGCGGGTACACTCTGCGCATTAATGTGCACTAAGGAAAGAGAACGTGAACTGTGAAAAAAGACTGATTTAAGTTTTTCCTGCAATGGTTCAGAATCAGAGACAAAAGAGTCATCACTTTCAGCACTTTCAAATTCATCCGACGATGAGCAAGTAAAATAACTATCATTATATTCATGAAACATATATGACATAAACTATAAATAAATATAAATAAACATACAATATCAAAAGAAAAAACAAAATATATACATATACAAATAAAAAAAAAATAATTAACTAACTTCGTACTTTTACTGCCACCCACACAAACCGACTAGAAGAGATATCCGCACAAAACATAAAGTACTATTCTAAAGGAAAAGGTAAACAAAAGTAAATGAAAAAGTTAAGTATTGACAAACATAAGACATAGAAATCATATCACATCACAGACACAACAAAACATGGCTTTGTGACTTCTCTCTTTAAATACATTAAAATAATACATGAAAGACAAGGCTGTACAGTCTGAAAATCTTTGCCTATCTAAAAATAAAAAGGAGAACCATGTATCCGAACGAACACACTGACAATGACAACTTAAAAAAAAATAACATAAACAAATGTCAACCAAAAAAAGCTAATGTAAGGTTATAATATAAAATTTTTAGTTACCTTAATACCTTAAATTTTAGTGATACAGAAATAAATTAAAACTGTGAGAAGTACCTACTATAACTGCGTTTAGAAGTTACGTAATACTGAGACGACTAAGATGACCACTATTCCTCCACTAAACATTTATAATAGGAAACTTCGAAATCAGCGTCTGAAGTTCAGACATAGAAGTGATTTTCTTCCTAATCTTATCTGGCAGGTGGATAACAATTGTGCCCTCAGACGACCAACAGTTCTTCATGCCGAAATGTTTCCTGGCGGCAACGAAAATATCCTGCCGAGGCTTTGTTAGAAACTCAGATACTGAGATTTTAGAGCCCTTCAATGCTGTTTTCGCATTCCACACAGCTGATCGATGTCTCATGGCGGCAAAGCGGACGAGGACAGGGCGTGGTTTGTCCTTTTTAACACCCAAGCGATGACATACCTCTAATGCATCAACATCCACTGCGGAGAGCTTCATCTGCCCGCTGGTGATACTCTGGATCTTCTTAGGCAAATCTTCCGCGTCAACCTCAGGAATGCCATGCAGCAGGAGAACCTTCCGCCGAGCATGCGTCTCCACGCGATCCAACCCGTTGACTATAAGAGCGAGCTGTGACTTCAACATTCCCATTGCCTTCCACACCATAGTCTTGAAGGTAGCATAGTCTGCTGACAAATTCTTGACAGTGGGAGTACCTGTAGTGGCTGCTTGTTGCTGATTCTTCTCAAATTCAGACATACGTGCGTCGAACCAGACTGTAAGATCATCCATAGTCTTGGCAAGTTGTGCAGTGCTGTCCATGGTGATAATAACAGTGCCAGTGCGTAGAAACAGAAGTGTGATAGTTAGTATTTAGTCGGATTGTGAAGCTGGTAAGTTTCTAACACATGTATAATGGTTTTATTAATTATGTAAATTAAAATTCGTTGTTTTGTAGTTACGTTACTTAGCTTAGATTATAAGCTAAGTAACGTAACTACAAAAACAAGAATGGAACTTCACCCTATTGAAGTGAAAAATATTTTAGAAAGAGTGGGAGTGGATATTCTGGGTCCGTTCAAAAGATCTTATAGAGATTAGGAGCAGTTCAGACTATATTAACTGACAGAGGAACTGTCTTTACCGCTCATGCTGTGAAGGAAACGGTGGAATCTTTTGGTGCTAAATTAACCCATACTACTTCTTTTCACCCACAGACCAATGGGCTAGTGGAACGCTTCAACAGGACTATCACTGACATGTTAGCAAAGTATTGTTCGCCAAATCAACGTGACTGGTGTGCGGTTGTTCCATTGGTGGCACACGCTTACAATACGAGCAAGTAGAGCTCCACTGGCATGTCACCCTATCTCTTATTACATGCAAGAGAAGATTCTACACAAGAAGAAAGAACTTTGAATATAAATTGCACTGGATTGTTGGGAAATATGTCTCAAAGGCAAGAATTCTCTAAAATGCTTGTTCGTAAAGCTGTAAATAATATAAAGAAGGCACAAGTGAGGCAAATAAGGAACTACAACAAAAGGATTAAACCAATTTTATTTAATGAAGGGGACAAAGTATTAATTTTTGTACCAAGGAGAGTTACAGGAAGATCTGTCAAATTAATGCGGTTCTTCCAGGGTCCTTTTCGTGTCGTCAGAAGAATTTCAAGATATTCTTATGTGGTGAAGAGATTCTCATCGGCACTTCAATTTGTGGTCCATCCTAATCGGATGAAACGATTGATCTTGAGACAATGACGCATGTTTTTTCTTCATGTTTTTGTTCTGCGTTGCGTAGAATTTTTTCCTTTATTTTGTGTTAATATTCTTTTATGTTTCAGATCTTGATTAATATTATGATATGTAAGTTTTGTTGTGATAAAGAAAGATGTCACAGACTCCATATTTTGGTTTATGGTAATGTTTTTCTTTTTTCATTGGGGTTTGTGATTGATTCATTCATCAATCTTTCTGGCATGTACGCCAATGCCAATTAATTTACCTTTGCCTAAATTAAAAAAAAGAATGGTTGTTTGTTGATGGCATTCTATATGTCAGTCATGTCACTGTCATGTCATAGCAAAAATTTTCTTTGTATAATTTTTTCTAAAATTTATTTAAAAAACTATAATTTTTAGCAGGTAATGTTAATAAAAAACATCCCTGGGCTGTTAGTTAGTTTTTTTAATGTAAGAGTGTTAATCTTGATGTGAATTCTGTTCGTAGTGAAACGAAGACAACGAAGAAATGTGAATGGAAGAATGCGGGAAGTATCCGGCTCGGTTCTGCCCTTCGCTTATGTTGGCGAATATGATGGGCATCCGAAGCTGAGCATCCCAACCTCTTCCATCGTTAGCTGAGGCCCGCGTTTATAAGCCATATCAAGACGCTGGTGCTACGCCGCGAGTGTCAAGCCCTTATTTGTACGGAGTGCTACATATCAGGTGCAGAAGTTTCAATAGAAGGACCATGGAAAGGGGAGAGTGACATGGTTTATGTCCCCTCTCAATGGCCCTCCTTTGTTATTGGCCTCTTTTCATTAATTTTTCTTTTCAGCGAGGTTCGCATGGGAAAAACTCCCTTTTTCCAATTAAGGAGGGGAGGAGGGTTTATGTTGGCCCTCATACTCAGTGGTCCTCCGCCTCTGAGGCCATAACATGGGCACTCCAACAAAATATGCATATGAGGGAGAGGTCAATGCAATTTTGTGCACTCACATGTTATATCTTTTGGGCATACTGTGATAAGGGCATTATGGTACAAGGACGTTTTGGTAATAAGGGGACGTTATGGTAATATATATGGACATTATGGTAATATGGGGCATTATGGGAATGCAAGTGTAGGTGCAATGTAAGGAATATGCACATGCATATAAATATTTTCCCAGTTTCACTAATGCACTGTTTTCAGATTTTTGTTATTGTGTTCTGATCTGTTTTATTTGTTTTTCATGTCATGTGGACTTCGAGCAACGACGCTAAAGACACCCGTAGCTTCGAAGTTTGGCGCGTGTGTTAAATTGCGGTTTTGAATTTTTTTAAGTCCGCGTCTTTGACTTGGGGTCAGGGTCCACCAGCACCTGGTGACCTTTTGGCTTCATGTTCATAAAGGCAGTACCCGGGTGTGCAGCGTCGAGCTAACACTTGTTTACTCCTTTTAATTTTTAGTTAGGGACAGGTGCGGGTTTGATAGGAGCTATTAATATTCGGTCTTATTTCCCCATCATCCGAACAAAGAAGATCTTTATCCTGATGGAAGAAAGAAGACTGAGCCGACCACCTGATCCAATGCAGCCCAGAGAGATGCTACTTCAAAGCCAGAGATGCTATTTCAAGGCCACCTCGATGGATTAAAAACTTAGGGCCTTCGTATAGGAAGTTAGGTAGGCCTGTTGAAAAAAATTTTCGACCGATCGAAAATTTTTCAATGGGGGGGAGGCAGTTGTGGTATGCAGACCTTCACGGAGGATCGGGCATAACGCAACTTCTTTCTCATTCGATCATTTCGAAGAAGATAATTTGAATATCAATTTCAGAGGTTTGAAATGGTATTCGATGTCATGATTCGAAATGATTGAAGATCTGGCCTTGCGCCATTCATTGTTTGATCGTGGCGTATTGAGTATTTGATCTTTGCGGATTAATTGTGTTTAGCCCGCGGAGTAATTGTATTCGATGATAGGCGTGCAATAGTACTTTTAAAGCAGGTGTCTGTTTTACAGTTGTGATTTTATAAATGAAGTAAATGATTATATAACGAAGAAATTACTGTTGTTAATTATAATCAAGAATAACGAAGAATCCAGCTGTTTTATTAACGCCCCCCTATAAGACACCTTGCAGTACTTAGTAATTGGTAACTCAAAAATCACACGTATCGAAAAAAATATTTTTTTGTAATTTTGTGCTCTATCCCTGAGTTCGGTCCCTCGAAATTGTACAAGTATAGGAAATGTCAAACTGCGTTTTTTGAGAAGAACTTTTTACAATTTCTTGCATATTTCTCTCTGGAACTGCGTAAATCCGTTAATTTGGTTTGTGTTTGGTATCACAGCTTGCAACTAAAAACTTGAACCCATTGTGGTAAGCGTTCACAATAACAAAATTTTTTTTTGATAAATAACACAAGATTTACTTACCGGTGAAAAGTAATATCAGGGCTTTTATTGAACGATGCGTTAGAACACCCGGGGGCACAACACGTCACCATTATATTTTAACTAGATTAGTACTTTCACTGGCAAATTTATCAAAGAAACACTGCTGCAATTACGACATGACGCCATATGTAGCTTATTTTGGCATAAGATCAACATGGCGCCTGCCACTATCTTCCAATTGTCTATGTGTGCGATAGTGTTGCAACAAATGAAAAAATAATGATATTGGTATATGATTTTGACTTAGAGGGAAAGAAACAGATATATACTTTATATAGGTCTATGTGTGAATGAAATTGTGTTTAGTCTGCTTCCCTTTATACGTCTGTTTTTTAGGAGTGATGGATAATGTAAACAAACATGAAGTTGCTGTGACTGCTGTTGAATCACTGACATTTAAAGTAATGCGGGTCGAAGAAACTTATTGATTCAAATTTAAGTTCAATGAGTCGTGTCACTCACTGAATGATATAGTTTATTTGAATAAATTAAACACAAATGATTCATTTACTTTTGCATTTTTTTTGGTGTGGAAGAATACAGAAAGCCGGAACGGGCTTTAACTGCGTCACCGGAGAAAAAAAGAGAGCGTAATGCTCGTACCCAATTGAACAAACTAAAGTCAATTTTTTTAAAAGTGACTGATAATGTAAACAAACAACTTTCCTTAACCGCGTCTATAGATTTCACCTTATTACATCAAAACTGCACGTTATAACTGTCATACAGTGAAATAGACATTTCACTTGTTTCACATCACATAAAAGTGAAAAACACTCAATTTTTGACTCAATTAGTAAAATTCTATATGAAATAATTGAAATAAAATACAAACACGGACATTTTGACATATAAATAAATAAATATATATTCCTGGACATTTTACACAGCGCCATCTAGCCCCAAACTAAACAAAACTTGTGCTGTGGGTGCTAGATAACTGATATTCTACTTAAATACAGTTTTTTTTTGTAAATACATACGATATAGGTAGTTATGTATAGTCACGTAGACCCGTTACAAAGTTGCAGAGTTGTTTGTCACTTTCTTGAACTTAATCCGCATTTGACACGGAATGTAAGATTTCGTTTACATTGTAACGTTTCACCGATATCACACAATTACTTTACGACCGTTTAACTATTCCATGAATAATTATATTTTACGACCGTCTACCGGACGTGCATAATTATCGTCATGCTGATTTTCTAAGAAGTGCTTACACTCTGCAAATCAAGTATATAAGGGGAGCTGCGACTCCTCATACTCATTCTCTAGCAGAAGCTCTCAGTGGACACATCTACTTTGTACTTAATTAACTAACCTTGAATCTTAAAATAAATTCAGTGTTATCCAAGCACAACCTTTTTAATTTTGAGTTCGTGAAGTACACTCGACCCCAATCTCGCTCAACCACGACTACGAAAACTTCACTGGCGTAGTCGGTAGGATTCTGCAGGATTAGTCTCAAGTGAAGAGAGACACCCAAGTAAATGAACGTCAACATCTATCTCCGAGACGTCCCGTTTCTTTCAAGAAACTAGGCAGAATCCCTACACCAATATTCTCAATTGAATTACCTAAATTGAAGACTAAGGACACTGAAAAGTTACAAGTTTCCAAGAAACTGAGAGCCCAGCATTGAATCCGGAGGATCCTAAGACGACCAATCGTTTTTCCTTCGTTAACAAACAGCCCTAGTGATTGACGTGTGTGCTCATAGGGTATATTATAATATTTCGCATTAATTTTTGTATTTGTATTATCTTATTTGTTAATATATATTAATATTTTATATTATATTTCATGTATACTAAAAATAGACATTGTCTTATAATTATATTAATGTTGTTAAATTTTAAAGGCCAAATTTAATAGGGTCCGAGTAAAATTCCGGACACCTGAAAATTTTAATTGTCGCGACAAACAAACAAATAAAACAATTTAAAAAAAATAATAATAATAATCAAAGGAATAAAAAAAGAAGAAGAAATAATAATAAAATTCTATTAAAAATAAATGAATAACAGTTCTGAAAACCGAAAGGTTAAAGAAGTGTTTCAAGCGAGACTTGCTTTAAGACACATCTTGATCAGGATATACGAACTCATCAGAGCATTTCATGAGCTATATGACTATGTCAAACAGATGTTAGCATTGAGTGAGTATTATAATATGAAAAAGGGAAATTTATACGCTTTATTATACTGACCATACTTTAAAATATAATAATTATGTACACTATTGCGAGTTTAGAAGGAACAGGACTTTCTTCTCTCATTAAATTCTTATAAAACTTGTATATTTGCTAGCTCATAGTTCCATCGGTTTAAATAAAAAATAAAATAACTTTAAATTCTATAACTATGCACCAACTGGCAAACTTAACCGCCCGTAAATTATCCGAAATCGAAAAGAGAAAGAATATTGCAAAGTCAATTATGGCAGCTGTTGCTGAAACCTCTGAAACTCGTGAAGGGGCAGCATCTTCTGCTACGCAAGGCGATGTAACAAGTGAGGAAGATGTAGAATTAAGATTTGACCCTAATCCTTACTCACCTCCTCGTCAAAATTCACCTCCAGGTCTGAGTGAGCATATGCCTAATGTACCGTTTATTCAAAACAGATATGCATATGAACCCAACCCAAATCAAAATCCTAATTTATATGATGCTGGAAATTCGGTAACTCTTATACCAAAAGAAGTTACGGAAATAATTCCAAAATTCGATGGCAGCCCTAAACTTCTTAACATGTTTATTAAAAAGTGCGAATATTTAATCGCCAACTACTCAGGTATTACTTCTGTACAATATGACTACGTTATGCAAATAATAACTAGTAAACTTGTAGATAAAGCTGCAATCATAACTAGCGAAAATGATTACGTAACAAGAGACTTTGATTTATTAAAACAACTCTTGATACAACATTTTGGTGATCAGAAATCAGAGACTTGTTTTAACTTAGAATTGCAATCTATGATGATAAAGAACAATGAAAGTTATCTAGAATTCTGTAACAGAATTCAGTCGAAAAGGAGCAATCTTTTTGCTAAAGTATTTTTAGAAAATGACAGTAACGTGCAACGAGAAACTAAAAAGGCAATATATAACGATACAGCTTTACAGGTATTTCTTTACAATTTACCGCAAGATTTACTGAGAACGGTTAGAATTAAAAATCCAAAAACATTAGAAGAAGCGTTAATAATTGTGACTGAAGAGACTAACTTTCAACAACAATATAACTTAAGAAGTGAAATACATGGTAATGCCAGGAGAAATAAAAATCTCCCTATACAACCTCATAAACTACCTCAAAATGTCCATGTACCCAGATTTCATCAAGGAGCTACTAACTCTCCTAGACCATTTTATCCTCGCCCACATTATAATAATTTCGATAGACAGTATGTGTCTTATTCCTATAATAATAATTATAAATATAGGATTCCCTCGGGAAACCAAAATCGTAATTTTAATAATACAATGCCTCAACAAGCATTTACTGCGCAAAACTTCAGAGGATTTACTAACGGTAATTACAACCATAATATTCCACCTTTCCCACGCCAAACTTTCAGCTATAAGCCAAGGCAGAACCAAAATCAGAATCGCATTAACTATCATGCTAATGAACCCCAATCGGATACTTTAAATTATATGCCAGGACCAAGCAGAAATAACATACACGCGGAAGTTAAACGCGATACCCGAAATTTTCAGGTAACCGCCTCAAAATCACGAAACCAGAAAATTAAATAGAATTAAATGAACTTGCATACATTAGTATACCCGAAATAAATTCAAAATTTTTTAATTGATACCGGAAGTACTAAATCTTTTATCAGTAACGACTTAACTTCTTAATTTTATAAAAACTACAAGGAATCAGAAGTATTTAGCGTAGTTAGTACTCATGCAATTACAAAACACAATTACGTCGCTATAATTCCAATATTCTCTATATTTAGACAAAAGTTTTCGCATAAATTTTATATTTACGATGTTAGTGACTCATTTGACGGACTCATAGGTTATGACCTACTTAAAAGATTAAAAGCTAATATTGACCTACAAAACAAGTTTTTAGTGACGCCGATCGTAAAAATCCCGCTTATCGGCTCGACAACCATAAAAACCATTGTTGAATTAAATTTAGAGCCACGTGCGGAACAACGAGTTAAAATTTCAACAGTTTTACAAAATGGATGTGGTATATAACCTTATACAGAATTTTGTGATAATGTGAGAATGCCTTCAGCTTTGGTACAATGTAAAGATGGTTTTGCGGAAACAATTATTCAAAATTGTAGTAATGATACAATTTGGATTAAAATTAAGAATCCTTTTGAAATTACACCATACAATGAAAATAATGAAACTTACATAAATTTTTATTCTAGATACGAGCAATTATTACTTGAAAATCTTAATAAAGTAAGAATGGATCATATGAATGAGGAAGAACAAAAGGCTATTTATAGCTTATGTTTCGAATATCGTGATCTATTTTATCATGATAATATACCATTGACGTTTACACACGAAATTAAACACAAAATCAGAACTAAAAATGAAGACCCAATTTTTATAAAGCCGCATAGACAACCGCCTTCTCAGAATCAAGAAATAAAGAATCAAGTCGAAAAATTATTACACAAAAATGTGATAAAACCAAGTTTTTCGCCATGGAGCGCACCTGTACATTTAGTTCCAAAGAAATTAGATGCTACAGGAGAACAAAAGTATAGAATGGTAGTAGATTACAGGAAATTGAATGAAATAACTGTGGATGATAAATACCCCTTACCTAATATAAATGATTTGTTTGACAAACTAGGAAATAGTTCATACTTCACAACCATAGATCTTGCGTCAGGGTACCATCAAATAGAAGTCGATGAAGAAGATCAACCAAAAACAGCGTTCAGTACCCAGTTTGGTCACTATGAATTTCTCCGTATGCCGTTTGGTTTAAAGACAGCGCCTGCTACTTTTCAAAGGGCTATGGAAAGTATTCTTAGAGGACTACAAGGGATACACTGTTTGGTATATTTGGATGACATTATTATCTTTTCATCAACTTTAGAAACCCATATTAAGAAGCTAAAGAAAATATTTGAAACGTTAAGAAGAGCCAACTTAAAAATTCAGTTAGACAAATCCGAATTCTGAAGAAAGGAAGTATTGTATCTAGGACATACCATCACAAAGGAAGGATTAAAGCCAAACGAAGACAAAATAAATGCAGTATTAAACTACCCCCTACCACAGAAAGTAAAGGACGTTAGAGCATTTTTAGGTTTGATAGGATACTATCGCAGATTCATTAAAGATTTTGCTAGTATAACTAAACCAATGACTTTATTATTAAAGAAGGGTCAAAAATTTGAAATATCTCAAGAATTTAAAAATTCTTTTGAGACTTGTAAGGCATTATTAATTAATGCCCCATTACTTCAATACCCAGATTTTGAAAAACCTTTCATACTTACTACCGATGCCTCAAATATTGCTCTGGGAGCAGTATTATCACAAGGAAGTATAGGCAATGACAAACCGATAGCCTATGCGAGTAGAACTTTAAACCCAGCAGAAACAAGATACAGCACTATAGAAAAAGAATTATTAGCTGTACTTTGGGCTGTAAGACATTTTCGACCTTACTTATACGGAAGAAAATTTACTGTTTATACAGATCACAGACCTTTGGCATGGCTTTATTCACTAAAGGAACCTAATAGCAAATTAACGAGATGGAGATTAAGATTTCAAGAGTATGATTTTGACGTTGTATATAAGAAAGGTAATCAGAATACCACTGCAGATGCTCTTTCACGCATCCAATTAAATACTCTGATTACACAGAATACACAGTCAAACAAACCTAATGATGCACAATATGTCAATATCCCATCACACGCTAATCGCAATAATCCCTCCACTTTATCAAGTAATGACGTTGAATACGCAGAAATTATACACCCAAGAGAAATTGAATTTGATGAAAGAACTATGACAGCATCAGAAATAGATACTGACACGGATGATGAATCCGAAGAATTTAACAATTATCTACCAGTTTTACATGAAGCGATTGATTAAAATCAAATCAAATAATAGTTAACCAATGGTATAGAAATGAAATAAAACTTAAAGATATTTCTAAAAATAGAATGAAAATTCTAGAAGTTTTCATTCCATTAAATCCTGACTTAATTAAATCATTTCTAAAAGGTAACATTGAAATAAAGAAATATTTCATTTAATTCAATACTACTGCTTTAAAGAAAATGTTTTGTGATATAATATCACAATTGTTCAATAAAAATGATATCCAAATAATTGAATGTACTAAACGAGTTACAATAATTAATGAAGAAGAAGAACAGAGAGAATTAATAAAAAAATATCATGAGGGTAAAACAAGTCATAGAGGAATAAATGAAACAGTTTCCAAGTTAAAACGTAACTATTACTGGCCTAACATGAAAGAAATAGTAACCGCAGTGATCAATACCTGTGATTTATGTAAAAGAATGAAATATGATAGACAACCATTAAAACCATTAATAGAATTAACTCAAACTCAGAACAAACCATTTGAAGAATTATTTATGGATTCATTTAAAATAGATGGAAATTTATATTTAACAATTATCGATGCGTTTAGTAAATTAGGACAAGCGATACTTATTCAAAACAAATTAACCCCAGAAATTGTCAAAGCTTTAGTAAAATACTTTACATTTTATGGCACACCATTAAAAATAAGTTGTGACCCAGGTTCTGAATTCAATAATGCATTAATAAAGGAATTACTTATTTTACATAAAATAGACTTACATATAGGAACACCTAACAATCCGAATTCTATGGGATTGATAGAAAGATTCCACAGTACATTAATTGAAATCTACAGAATAATTAAATATGAAAATCAAATTACTACAGTCATTGCTGATATTATAAGTTATGCACTCGTAGTTTATAACAGTACTATACATTCATTAACTGGATTCACACCTTTTGAAGTTGTATTTGGACACACTGATTTTCGTAGCGTTTTTGATGTTGATTATAATCATCATTACATGCAACAATTGATGAGAGATCATAATAAACGAACAAAATTTTTATATCAATTTATTTCAAATAAAGCTCTAGAAAGCAAGGAGAGAACTAGAGAAAAATTAAGGCCAACGGCATCTACTAGTTCACAACTTGAGCCAGGTAATACCATTTACACGAAAATGGTTAACAAACGTTTAGCTAAAGACAAACCCCGATATGAACTAGCAACTATCTCCAACAGTCCTGAAAGAAATGTAGTACCTATTAACATAAGAGACAGAAATACTACTGTCCCAGTTAAAAATATTAAGAGACCAAATAAATTGGTACAAATGGTCAGAAAAATAAATACAGATATTTTCAAAAAATCTTAACGATAAAAGATTTTCCTTTCCCTTTTTCATAAATGATTAACGAATTTCACAAAAATTGTGCTATGTATACAGAGTTTAATTTTATATGAACTCATTTATATACTTACAAATATATAACAAAGAAGATTTTCGCAAAAATTGCGCAATTAAATATAAGAATTAAAATTAATTCAAAATTAGTTTAAAGGGTACCCGAATTATAGAATAAGTAGAATACTATAGATTATTAAAATGTATAATCAAATTAATTTTAAGGTAAAATGTAAAAAAAAAAAGAAAACAAATACTATAGATTATTAAAATGTATAATCAAATTAATTTTAAGGTAAAATAAAAAAAAATGTTTAATTAATACGGATAAAATTCCACCTAATAATATTTGTTAATTAAGATTTAAAATTGTAATGAGCACAATGTCAGAAGCAAAGAAAATGATCATTTTGAAGGAAAAGAAAACCAAGGTCAATCGAGAATATAATGGAGAATGATGTGAGCACTTCTTCACCAACATTTACATGCAGATAATGTTGAGTGAAATTTCGCTTATAATCAGAAACCAATAAATCATCACTCCAAATCGAAGAATCGGAGCAGTAGACTCAAAACAACGCGATGGATTAACAAATGTAGCAAGTGTTAAGTGAAAAATAAGTAACTTGCGTAATAATGTGAATCATAAAAAGTGTCTACAAAAGTGATGTGCAAGGACACAAGTTTAAAAGTGATCAAGGCAATAAATAAAACAATATTCTGAACATTATAACTTTACTGTATACATTAATGTATGTGTTAGATTTAAACTTACTCTAGTATTTAATCAATATTTTAAATTATATACTGTTTTTCTGAGAGTATTTTTTGATGTTACAGTCACCCTAGAAAAATTATCTTCATTCTGTCAGATAATTTTCCTCTTAAGGATGGAGGAGTTATGTATAGTCACGTAGACCCGTTACAAAGTTGCAGAGTTGTTTGTCACTTTCTTGAACTTAATCCGCATTTGACACGGAATGTAAGATTTCGTTTACATTGTAACGTTTCACCGATATCACACAATTACTTTACGACCGTTTAACTATTCCATGAATAATTATATTTTACGACCGTCTACCGGACGTACATAATTATCGTCATGCTGATTTTCTAAGAAGTGCTTACACTCTGCAAATCAAGTATATAAGGGGAGCTGCGACTCCTCATACTCATTCTCTAGCAGAAGCTCTCAGTGGACACATCTACTTTGTACTTAATTAACTAACCTTGAATCTTAAAATAAATTCAGTGTTATCCAAGCACAACCTTTTTAATTTTGAGTTCGTGAAGTACACTCGACCCCAATCTCGCTCAACCACGACTACGAAAACTTCACTAGGTACATATTATACATACAGACCCAGACTCCACACAAACATTTGAAAATAAGATTCACAAATGTTTGTGTCGGTTGGGAATCGAATCCACAACCAATAGATCAGAAGGCAGGGTCACTACCAACTGAGCTATCAGGCCAGTCAAATATCGTGAACATACAGCCATTTTAGAATAGCGCTGTGCAACATCAATTAATCCAAAGTTCGAATTCAGTGCAATGAGTCGAAACATTACTGAACCGATTTATTAACCGACAGTTTTTAGCATAAAGTATGATCATAGATCCTATTTTATAAGAATACGTAAATATCATCTACAAAAGTTTTAAAAGTGTCTAGACATATAATTAGGAAAATTCGTGTCTTTCTTTCTTTTACGTATAGATGTTGTGTGTTAGATAGGTAAGTTTAGGTACCGGGAACCAAGATGTATAGATAGAAGATTAGGTGCTTATTAATATTTTTCACAGCTAAAGGCATTCGAACATTTTAGAGAGTATCTACTAATTTATTACTTTGGCCAACAAGTTTGCACCGTGATTTTTAAACATTTCGATTCTTTATGCGAGTTTATTGCATTAAGTATTTATTTTAAGAGAAACAATATACAATTTAAAATATTTTTATAATGTGATACTTTTACTTACATTTGCACAAAGAATCAAAATAGGTATTGTTAAGAGAAAATCTATCAACGACACAATTGGTACAGCACTACCAGTTCTCGCGGTGTGGCGCAACACTAGACGGCACTTTTTGACAGATCGTTTTTGCGCGTAGATCGGTGTTTATGTGTTCTCGCATTATAATTTGTAAAATATCGAATTAAAAGTAATTTTAATAAGTAAAAGGTGTTTTAGTCTAACAATTCAGAAGTGAAATGAACCTGTAAATACAATAGTCCACAAAGAACTGTGATAAAAGAAGAAAATGACAATGTTAAACGGAATGTTAAACCTCAACAAAAAGTTACAAATAATGGTTTAAAACACCTTTTGTAGTGCCGGTTTAATTGTGTAACAATGAATTGGTCGGCGTGTCGGAAAAGGGGCAGCTCACTTCCCCATCTTTAGTATTTTCTTTCAGTTTTCAAGGTAATTGAGTGTGGTTATCTTGGATTGAAAACGCAATGAAGAAATGCGATTAAAACTTGACAAAAGGCATGGCCAAGACAGCATGAGTGATGTTTCGCATCTACAATAACACAAATTTATGATTGCACACTAGATGAGGATGGTACAGCTGGATAAGTATAACATAATGCGCAAATACCTAACATTGTGTTTTGGTAAGAATGTTCAGTTATTTAATGTTACACAGTCCATTTAATTTTATGTAAGTGACACATACATAATATTCTAGTAGTAAATGATAATGTTTTGTTAGTTCTGTGAAGATTATGAAGTGACAAGATTGAGTTACTCGGTGAACTCACTGAGGTTACTTACTTATGATGTTATTTTATTCTGATACCCACAAAGGATAAAACCATAACCTACATTTATGAAAGTGTGTATGTTGTCAACATGTTATAACAGTAGTGACCAATTTAAATTGTTATCAGTATAACAAATGATTGAATTTCACCTATAAAGACTTATCGGGGTTGAATAAATTAATTATTTCATTAAATATTTTATATGAAACCTATCACTAAACAAGGATGTCGTGAATGTTTCAATAGCTTACTTGAGACATTCCTAAGGAAAAATATCTATTAGAGAGAGGTACAAACTGTGCCAGAATTAGGTATGCAAGTTTGTTCTAATTTGGATAAGAAATATGAGAGAAAACCTTACTGAACTAATACCTGAACGTTAGTGTGTGTTATTTGTTTCTTATATTAAGTATAAAGGTTAATAATAATTAATGAATATTCAGAAATTAATTATTTATTAATATTGAGGAAACTGAATGTAATGTATTATGGGAACATGAGTTGTTCAATGTATGAGATTTGATATATTTTAATTCTAAAATATTTTCACAATAATTATCAGTAATAATTGTAATAACATTACTTATCAATCTTCTCTGATCTACAATATTTGATCTTTGCTCAGTTGAATTTAATACCTACTACGACATTGGTGATGATTGATGATACCAAATTTACTAAGAGTAAATAAAGAGTTTGTTGTCTGCCACAAATTCACAGGATGGAAACATTGAATCAGACAGGATGAGTTGTATAGTATCACTACTATTATTTTCTTTATTTTATGTTGCAGTTTATTGTTGTGATTCTGCCTCCGGGGCTTGTCACTGATGCCTTATCAGACTGAGGCTACTGTCCAAGGAGGCTGGCGCCACTGCCTGTAGGGCGTGATGACACTTCCTAAGTGGCATCTTACCACTACCTCCGGGTGTGACTACACTGTCTATGGGGCTTGCAACACTACATAACACATGGCGTCGGAAGAACACTGTGGGACCTGGAACTACCGCCTACGGGGCCTGCTTCTGTTGACGTCATGGTGTCATCTTACGGCAAAGACCTCACTACATGCTTCAGGGGCTTCCGACAAATGCCTCAGGGGCTTACCACACATGCCTCGGAGGCTTATGATACTTGCCTTAGGGGCTTCCGTCACATGCCTCAGGGGCTTATGCTACATGCTTCAGGGGCTTCCGACACATTGCCTCAGGGGCTTACGACACATTGCCTCAGGGGCTTACGATACATGCCTCAGGAGCGTCCGACAAATGCCTCAGGGGCTTACCATACATGCCTAAGGGGCTTACGATAAATGCCTCAGGGGCTTCCGACACATGCCTAAGGGGCTTACGATACTTGCCTCAGGGGCTTGCGACACATGCCTCAGGGGCTCACAAACTAATGCCTCAGGGGCTCACAAAATTAATGCCTCAGGGGCTCACGAAATTAATGCCTCAGGGGCTCACGAAATTAATGCCTCAGGGGCTCACAAAACTTTGCCTCAGGGGCTTACGAAATTATTGCCTGAGGGGCTCATGAAATTAATGCCATAGGGGCTTACCACTTGCCTCAGGGGCTCATCACACTCGCCTAAGGGCCTACACATTCATTGTTGCCTTCGGGGCTATATAGTTTTTGCCTTCGGGGCTATATAAATTTTTGCCTTCGGGGCTGTATAAGTTTTGCCTTCGGGGCTGTATAAATGTTGGCTTCGGAGCCGTATGAAATTGCTTTCGGGGCGTTTAACCATTGTTCTCAGGACGTTTGCCTATGGAGTATACAATACTTGCCTGCAAGGTGTATGAGAAGTATAAAGAACATTTTATTTCACTCATTACTTTTTTTATTGAAAAGTTAAAAGTTTGGATACATAAATCGCCTCTAATCGGTGAGACTTAAAAAAAAAATGCCTCTGGGGCTCTTGGTAAATCGCCTACGGGGCTTAAGATTACCAACAGTGTGTAAACTTGTATTTATGTCTAAATAATATAACTGGCCTGCGGGGCTAATGTGGTAAATCTTGTAAAGTTAGTTTGAGAGACTCACGTTGAACTGCCTACTGGGCTTATGATCAAAAATTGCCGCCCTATATGATCTAAGGGATACAAAGCTCATAGACTTTTTCTTGCGAGACCTAAGTGAATGGGTATGAATGTCTGACTTACCTATTCGGTTTGTTCATGTCCTAATCTTAAACAATATACTAAGTCTAAACTTGTCTACTTGTAAAACCGCCTGCAGGGCTTATGTTTAAAAACTCACTTTTGAAGTTAACGGTCTAACTTTATTGCAGTAAATATGGCAGTCACAAAAAGAAGGTTTATCATTGCACTAAAATGAATAAACGTGCCTACGGGGCTTATAATTATAAAATTACCCTTGCTTAGTCATTGCCTACGGGGCCTATGACCAGATACTTGTTTTCGAAGGATTATGACATTACTTGTGAGTTCAAAAATACTGATACTTTATAATAACACTTTGAACTTTTGCTTCAGAAGTTTGCACAATCGCCTCCGGGGCTTAAAATGGTTGCCTTCTAGGCTAGACAGTGCTGCCTCCGGGGCCGGGTACTGGATGCTGTTTCCGAAACAGCATGGCGGAGCTGCCATGTACTGACTTTGAAATTGAATCTTCATTTGGGAATACACCTATGCTGGCTTTCTGGGCCAAACAGGTTTGCCTGGTTTGCTAGTATGTCTATTTAACATATGGTTGAAATAGTTTTTAGTAAAATAGTTGATTAGCCAGTAAGATTAATATTGATGCAGCCTCTGAAATAACTTTAGAGAAGAAGGCTTAAGGAAATGAGAACGCTGTTTGACAGCAGGGTTTCTGGAATTTGTAATGTTACTGTTTCGACAGAAATAACCTTAATAGGGCCTAGGGTTGCCGATCGGAGTCGATAGCGTTTCGTGTCCACTCTTGCACCAAATTACTGAATTACTCTTGAAGTGCTTTCGTTGTGGAATACAAATACATAAAACACAGTATGTTATGTAAACTACATCAATTACCTAAATCTGAATTACATTTGCTCTTCTAGATCTGAGTCTGTTTGCGGAGATACAGTCTTCCCAGTGAGAAGTGATGATAATGATCAATAGTGATTAGGCACTTTGGTAATATTGCTATGGAAGCGTGATGATAAGACACTCTTAGCCTAGTACAGCCTTCGGGGCCTAATGACTTTGAATGATTCCCTGTAACTGAATATAAACGCCTTTACAAAAGAAACTTTAATTAATTGATAACATGAATATAACGAAAATGCGACGATTACAGGTCGCTATATCTAGTATTTTAAGTACGCCACAACATGACATATTTCGCTAGATTGAGGTCTAACATTTACTTGCTTTCTTACCAAAGTTGGTACTGGGGTCTTCGGAAGACAAGGACAATAATATTTTTTAAGAGACAGCCTTGCTGGTTTCAAAGTGTACTTAAGTCATTATAGAACTTATATTTTGCATTGAAATAGTCTGTTATAAAGATTGCACTAAATAACTTAAACTATTAGGTTGATTTGATCTTTTGCCCAAGGAGCTAACTTCTATTGCCTAAAGGGTAAAGGACTGTATAGTGCTATTGATAATATAGCTTTTGTTCGCTACGGGAACAAGTGAAATTAAAAACGATTTAAGAAATTAAATAACTTTAATAAATTATTATATTGTAATTTATAGAATTACAAAATTAGGTCAAGTGCCTTCGACGAAGATGAAATGCTGACAGACTAATATTTTAAACTAACGCAATAAGAAACTTGCTTATTCAATAGAATAAGAAATATATACGACATTAACCTGAACCTTAATAAATACGGAGGCGAAAAAGGTGTACAAAGATTGATGTGCGTACCCCACCTATGATGAAATCGTGGTACGACATACAAATCCAACGATTTGATTGGATAAAGGAGATCATACGATGCATATCGCATGATTTTACAATATAACATAAATAACAGCTAGAGATAGCTTAAAAGAAGTTAACTTGAAATTATAGCGTTGTATAGATATCTATTTCTACATATAGTTATGGACCGTGTCGCAGCTTTGAAGCGTAGACAGCTTTTCTTTACATTTAATATGGAATACCTAACACAGTATTTCTAGATTCAAGATAATATTAACCTTTGTGTGAGGATACTGGTCATAATTCAACGCATAATCAATGATTTTGATTGTTTTGTTGAAATCGAATACCTTACGACAGGAAGTTAATCGTTATGGTAACGAGAGATGATAACTACTCAGTCAACTAAGAGTGATGGAAAATTTAATTAACTTCCATCTTCTAGGTGCATTATTGGATTTTGGCATAGTTCGCAATAAGTTGATATTTAGTTATTAGCTCAGTCCCGAGTATGATAATGATGGTGTATAATTTCAAAGGAATGTCTTTGCTTGTCTGTGGTATTAGAAGAATAGCACCCCTAATTATTACACGTAAAATAACATAAGATGGAAATCAGTGAACAAATACGTGAAAATATGCGAAATCATTCAAGGTTTTAAATGTTTACATCTTTTAAAATGCCATAAATTTATCAAATAGCTCAACTCGAACATTAGCTTTGTGCTTTGAATGAGTCATGTAAGAGACATGATACATGTTGCTTATGGGGCTGAGATGTTCAGTTTATTAACCTTTCTGGGAAAATATGATGTATATGCGATATACTAAGCTACACCATACTTTTATTTAGTGTAATGTTGTTCAGCATGAAAATCAAACACATCTTATTAACTATCTTTGCATGTCTAGAGCTGAGGTTACTGATATGAATAGAATGCAAAATGATATTTAATTTTAATATTAAAATTGCCTCTGGGGCTGAAGTTATAATAACTGTTATTCATAGTGATTGAATCTGAAAGTTAAACGCCACATACTCAAAGGCCCACACTAGGGTTTTCCCTTGTGTCGTGGGTCCCTTGGAAAACACATCAAACCCAAACACCCATGACCCGAGAACAAACATCTGCTTTTTTTACACAAATTACCTTTGGTTGAAGTTACCTTTGGAGCTAATTTTCTAACCTTCAGCTTCGACATTTCTCATCATAATGAGACAGTTTCAGCCGATCAAGTCATACTTGAAACTTTACCTGTATGTTGTTTTCAGACTTATTATCTACAGTTAATGAAGTTATATCAACATCTACTTCTAGAGTTCGCGTCTGTCTCAATAGCGCTGGGATACTCTAGAACGAAGTAGAAGAAGATTCTGTGCCAAGCTTTTGGAACAGTCACTACTAAAGCTACTACGATTGTCCTTCGAGGGCGAAGGAATGAGCAGGACGGCCGAACTGTTAAGAGAAAATCTATCAACGACACAATTGGTACAGCACTACCAGTTCTCGCGGTGTGGCGCAACACTAGACGGCACTTTTTGACAGATCGTTTTCGCGCGTAGATCGGTGTTTATGTGTTCTCGCATTATAATTTGTAAAATATCGAATTAAAAGTAATTTTAATAAGTAAAAGGTGTTTTAGTCTAACAGTATATAACTTTATGGAACTCTGAAGGTGAATTTTGGTTGTAAGTTACAATTTGACAAGTAAAAAGTGCTAAAACTGACAAATCCGATTAATCAGACTAATCCAATCTAGTTGACTTGTTAAAATGGTAACTTGATGTCCCAGGACAGATGATGAACATATTTGGTAATTTTCTCTGACGTTCATAATATTCATGAAACAAGTCCCTAACAAATAAAACAATTCTAATAAGTGGAAAATATTTATTAATCACTCACTACAAGAGCTTTCATAATAATTATCGCTACTACTTTCACCAACATGAATTACAAACTGCGGGGTCGGTCCATCGGTTATGTTGTCTATTATTCCGTCGAGCCTCAACATTTCGTCTTCTTTTTTCTTTACGTGCTCGACGCATTTTTTTCACGACTCCGTACCAATTCTACTTATACCATCTTTAACCATTTTTTCTACTTCGTCTAGTTTGAAACTTTTATTGTTTCGCCCAACAAAACCTTTTAATTGTGCCCATATTAGCTCAATTGGGTTCAATTCGCAGTGGTATGGAGGAAGGCGTAGCACCAGTATCTGCTTAGAAGCTGCTAGCTCTATGTATTTTTTTTTTTGTACTTTTCTTTGTCAAATTTAGCTAACAACTGTGCCTTAATCTCTCTCTCTTCGAATTGTATATCTTTTTCTGTCAGTCATGCTTGTATATCTGCCTTCCTCCAGCTCATATTTGGTATACGGTCTAACCTTCTTGAATGGTACGGTGCGTTGTCCAAGACTATAACTGACCCCGGCTCAATCTTTTCTAAAATCTTTTTGAACCTGCAATTCAAAAATAATTCATTATTTATCTAACTTTTAGTTTTTGAAGTTGTATGGGTGAGGGAGATTATATTATGGACTGAACCTCGTATAAAATAAATAATATGAGTTTAACTATAAGAATACGGGTCCTCTTACATTTACAATTTTCAATACTGAATGTATTGGCCATGAATAATATTTTAAACGGAACGTTTGTACTTACACACAACTCTTTTTATTTACTATACATTTAATACCTACATTTATTTTAAATAAGTTTCATCTTTTATTGACTTACCATTTTTCGAATGTCTCAGCATTCATTTCACCGTGATAGTCACCCTGGGAATCAGTTTTCTTGGCTTGAAATATGGATTCTCCTCCTTCAAGAAAACCGTCTTCGCTGCCAATGTGGGTGACTATCAGGCGCCTTCCCTTTTGTGGGTTTTGAAGTCCCGTCGAGAGTCCCCTCAAAAAAGCCTGTCGGCTGCTTTCAATGTCTCCATCCACCCATACGTAGTTGGAAGTATGGCCTGTAAAATAAAATAAATCAATATCTACAGTTCAACTAAGTAAATGTAAGATATTATTTTGTAGAATAAAATATAATTGTAAACTGACCTTCGTTGACCCATGTTTCATCAGTGTAATAAATTTTTCTATTTTCTTTTCTAAGATCTTTTATGCGCAACAAATATGTTCTTCGCCATGCTATTAGGTCTGGCCTTTCTAGCAATACGCTCTTCCTCGATCTTTTTGTGTACTTGAAATTCATTTTTTTCATCAATTTGTACATGGAGCTCCTTGAAAATGTAGGCAGGTCATCGTTCTCGTTAACAGCAGTCAAAACTTTGTCGACAGTTGGCAATTCGTTCGCGTAGTAAAATTGGTGAACTTTCATTCTTATTGCCATCAGAGTAAAATCATCTAACTGATTAAATTTTGATTTTCGAGATTGAGGTCGTTCTGGAGATGAAACTGCGCCTTTTCTCTTGTACTCATTAATAGTTTTACTTACAGTACTTTCTGATATTGACATTATATTGCAAATATTTTTGTAAATTTCTTGTTTATAAGGGTACGCTGCCATCGACGTTACAAAATATTTGTACAAGTTGATGAGAATTGTTTTGCTATACGAATTAAGCTTGGATGCTTTCGGTCGCTTTTTTATCGGCGACGAAGTCAATTCATTTGGGAGTGAATTACGCCTTTTACGTCTCTTTTGGCTTTGGCCAGAAGATGACGTTCCGGGCTGCGGATCATCCATGGTGAGGTCCTGAAAAAGATATAATATAACGTAGGTACTAATTTGTTACAAAATGGAATAAAACAATCAATGTAAATGAAATGGAACGAAATTTGTATAAAGTAGATATTATCATGTAGTGAGTGACAAAGATTATTTATAACTTTGCGATTTTAGCTGTTATACTTGAGAAATTTTTTTGAGAGGCACAACCAGCGGCAGCTGCATGTTTTTAGTTGTACATAATAGGCAGATTCTGAAGAAAGAAAGAATGATCTATTTTCGACAAAACAATATAACTATGTGCAGCTGCGCGTTATCAGTTGTTGTATTGTTTTTTTTTTGTTCTATATAATTCTCAGATCTAAAGAAACAAAGGATCTGACTGTCGGCAAGCCTATTGTGTGCACCTGCGCGTTATCAGTTTTAATATATATTTTTAAAATAAAATATGTGTTGGGATTGTGGTATAGGCATCAGAGGCCTCCTTATTTTGTTTGTATAGGTACATTTCTGATATAATTTTAGCCGATTGAATCTACTGTGAATGTAATCACATAAATAAATTATTAATTTATTTCAATGATGCATTTTGTGAGTTGTGGTCGGGAAAAATAATGAACATTGTTGGTATTTGGATTAAGGTAAACAATTTCTAACTAACTTATTTTATTTAAAAATTGAGATAAATACTTTTTATAAACATAATTTAAATTTGTTCGCTAAATGATAATAAATATAGTGAAATAAACATTCAATTCAAGCTTAGATATAATTAGTAATTTTTATTTTATTTAAGGATATAAATAAATAATAATTACATAAAGAATAATGAATTAATTAGGTAATAATTCCATACCTTTACTAAAAGTAGCAGTTGCTGCAAAATCCAATGGGCTATGTGCAAGATTTTTAAAATAATTTGATTTTTTTTATTTTAAGCAGGCTTAAGGTCCCATATTCAAATAAAAAATATATCAAATAATTTTGATCATAGATATAAAAAAAATTAATTTTTAAAATTTTGGTTACGATTTGTTGCTTATTACAGCATTCTACAGATTAACTCCTTTGCCAAAGTAAAAAAAAAAAAAAACAATTGACAGTTGGTTGACATATAACCTATACCGTTGCCTTTTTGAGTTTAAGTTCAACATTTAAGTTTCAATCACAGACTAACTAGAGATACGTTTCAATGTACTTACGTTTAAATGATCCTCACAGCATTTTACACCAACTTTCTTTCAATTCCTTTGGAATGGTAACAAACGTCAAATCTAGTGAGTTAATGTCAGTGTTTGAACAAAGAGGTATAAAACATTTTTTGGTTTTCTCCACCGCTGTAACTTGTCAGATGCCATGTTGAGTAGCAAAGCCTGCTGCGCTGTCGTTATTAGTGTTATTCCACAAATCCGAAGAGTATTAATCACTATCGTTGAAGCAGTTCTCGGAGTCCGGTATGAATAAGGTGTAGTCGTGAGAAAATCAGTCAAAATCTAGCACTACAAGTCCGTGCAAAGTTAAATTGTAATCCGGTATGCGGTAGCAGTAAAAGACTTCAGAAAAAATTAACCAAAAGCAAAAATAAAACTCAAAAATAAACAACCAAATACAAAATGAAATAGGTTATGTTTTTTTTTATTGACATGACAGCTTGGCAAAGACATGATTGTATAATGCCGTATTTATGATTAGTTTACCCTACTGAGAAACTTTTAATTATTATATTTTTATTTCAAAAGATAGATTTTTTATATATTTTTTTTAGGAAACGGGACCTTATTCCTTTATGTTAAATAAAAAATTAAACGAAATTAAAAATATTTTTAAAATGTCGTACATAGCCCATTCGGTAGCAAGGTCGGAGTCCGGGAGGTATAGCAGTAAATCGTCGGTCCAGATAAAAACAATGTCCAAAACAAATTGCAAACACAGAAACCGAATTTCACAGCCAAGTCGTTAGGGATCAAACACAGAAGAGCACTCGGAACACACGACATCGAAACGAAGCGAGGGAACGAATGACGGTCAGTCGCAAGTTGTAACACGATATTGCTTCAAAATGATTTTCTCTTTCTAACAGTTAATAGCGAGCGAGAGGCAAATATTGTTTTATCATGCCGTCTCTTTTATTTAGTGTTCCAAGTATTTAAGATTACATTACACGCATTACACATTGTTATTAGTTATTTTTACAATTGGCTATGATGGTTGATTATTTTTTTGAGACCCTGAGATATTCTCAAACACTTAGGTATAATGCGGGCAAAGCCCCAGGGAAAACTAGTTTTTTTTTATAATCCTGTGTACAACCAATCAACAAAGTTACGATGATTTTACTCGACTCAGTTAAAAGATTTTGATCTGATTCATTATTTTCTAGCCCTACCTATTTTTTATGTATAGAACTTATGAGCAACACCTGGTGTCGTATATCATACCTTTTTTATTTTATTACAGCCTCTGAGAAGTACAATATTTTTGTTGAAAACCTGTAAAAATCTCAACAATTTATTTTTCAATCTTTATTACTATATTGGTATAAACTTACACAATTGCGTTAAAACCAATATACCTAGGTTAATAACAACGATGTGTAATACTAACGAAACATTAAATACCAAAATTCTATTTTTTTGTAATAAATACTGATGAGCCAAAACACGAGATGCCAAACCCAAAAAAAAGTTCGAACTGACTTAACTCAATCATTAAACACTAACCTGTTGATGACTTCACGGTAGTTGCCACGGTAGTTCTTTTAGTACACGATATTTCAAAATGTCCGTGTTTGTATTTTATTTTATTAATTTGAAATAGAATTTTACTAATTGAGTCAAAAATGGAGTGTTTTCAGTTTTATGGGATGTGAAACAAGTGAAATGTCTGTTTGTATGACTGTTATAACGTGCAGTTTGATGTAATAAGGTGCAATCTATCGACGCGGTTATGGCAAGTTGTTTGTTTACCTACATTATCCATCACTCCTAAAAAAATAGCGGGTCGATGTGCATCGCGCGGTCCCTTCACTCAACAACCATATCTTAATTATCTGACTCCTTTAGACCGAGCGATGCACAGCGTCACCTCGCTGTTTTCCGCGCATGGTATTCGGTAATGGATTCACCTATAACATTAAATGGCAACTTTTTCTTACTCACACACATTTTCATTTATTATACTTTTATTTCTTATTTTTATAATATAGTTACATGTGTATATATTGACTTCGGCGACTACTATACCATGCTATGTTATGCTGTTCGAACTGTAACTTCTAACAATCTTTCTAATGTGCACTCAACTCACACTATTTTGTTATTCTTTCTTTTTTTTTCTCTCTTTTCTGTTTTTTTTTTGTATAAGTAACTTTATCTCGCTCACCTACATAATAAATCCAACACCTGCTGGTAGCCGATTTCCATTAACAAAATATAACAATTCATTCAAGTTTTGACGGCCACAACTCCGCCGTACACATTAAATACTTAAGAATCAACAATGAAATCAAATCAAAATCAATAAATTAAAAGCATATGCGTAATGAAGAACATAAAAATTGTTCCGTCGTTAAATAAAAATATAAAAGTAAGTTAAAACCAGTTTTAAAGTGACAACTAGTAATTACATTGAAGACTTGGCTGTATGGACATAAATTCATTTTTCCTAAACTTTACAACATCAAAACGCCACTGGCGTTTGCGTTTGACAGTGACAGTGATTACCTACTCAATGACATTGACATTGCATTAACAACAATATAAAACGAAAGTGAAGTTATTTGTGGGTAAAAAAAAAATTGTTTGTCTCTTTTGTTTTAGGTTAGTCAACATTCAAGATTTATGAATTCAAACATGTTCAACTAGAGTAACTTGCAACTTGTTCAATCACAAAACATAATTCAAAAGCAGAGTCAAACAGTCTCCAAACATAAACGTGGAAGAATAAACATATAATCCTTTGCAACACTGGACATTGGCGAAATCTACTAAAGGACCGCCATAATAGAAGAAATTGAATTGAATTGAATTGTGGGTAAAAAAGTGAATTAAATTTAAACGTTGTCTCATTATGTTACAACAGACAATTCAGAAAACAGTTAGGTAGGAAGAATAATATTTACAAGTATCACATACCAAAATATTATGAGATAACGCATCATATAAACCTAAGATTACTTCTTGGCAGGAACACGCTTTGGGCGCTCCTCAGCCGGGCCTCGTTCGGCGGCGGCCTTTGCTTTAGGCTTCCCTGCTGGACCTGCCTGCGGCAACTTTGTAGAAATATCAGGGTTCTGCGAGTGCGCCGTGATCTCATGACGCTTGCCGTTTATATCCAGAACATAAGTTCTGCCATCTCGCGTCCAGCTTTTGGATTCTCCCACCCTTTTACGTGCCGCCTTCAAGAGATCCTGTCGCGCCTTAGTGAGGGATTCAGAAATCGTGATATTCTTCCCTTTGAGCGATGATTTTGTAGCCCAGAAATTATTCCGCAGCTCGATGTGATGGAACTTAACTAATATTGGCCTTGGACGGTCTGGACTAGATCTGCCTATGCGATGACACCGACTAATTTCGTCAAAGGAGAGCTCTGGGGAAATACCCATTTTACTGGCCACCTCTAAAACGGAATCTGTAACATTTTCATCATCTTTTTCTGGAATCTTGTAGATGAGCACCATCTTACGACGGCTACGCATGTCCAGTCTATCACAATCTCGGGCTAGATACTCTAGCTGAGTCTGCAAGCCATTCAGCGCAGTGATAACAAACGCCTTGAAAGCAGCGAAGTCGGCCGCCACGGTATTAGAAGTGGAGTTTCCTGCGACACTTACTTGCGGGTGACTGGCTTCAAACTGTGCCATCCTACTGTGAAATTGATTTGCCAAATCCTGCACGGACTGTTTAAGTGCCTCCATTGTGTATGTTTGTGAGTGATAACCAACAGGTACACAAGTCACTGATACATTTATTTGCGTATTCTGCCCTATTTACTCCAATTAATGTATTAATATTAAATAAATTGCAAGAGCGTAAATTTTTACGTGTGTATCTTTTGAGAACCCACGAAAAAAAAATTTTTCTTATTATCATGACCACGTTTATAATTATTTAAAAAAAGGAAAATTTACCGTGACAATTCCAACAAAAACGAAGTCGCGGGCGGACAGAGAGTAGATTATAATAATTATAAATATAAGCGGTATTAATGTAAACAAATATCCTTTTATTTTTTTGCTAAAACTAAACACCGCTTTTCTTTTAAAGTAAATTGAAATTATTAAGATTTATGTATGTGTATTTACAACGTAGAATAAATTTTCAAACATATTATGATCAACATTTACAAATATTTAATTTAACAAATACTTTAAAAATAAGAGTCAGTATTTGGTATTTGGTTGCGAAATTGTATTTTGGATTGCATTGCAGTGTTGAGAAAAATGGTGCATATTTAAAAGCGTCTAGTTTTTGACTATGGGTCGATTTATGCAGAAATGCGAAGTTTGTAGGTACAGGACCTGGAAGCGTATGGCTTAAAAACCTCCCAATTTGTGAGTTCCGCTCTTGATATAATTTTCAAGATTTCGGGTCATTTAACGTAACTCATTAATATCTGTGGTTGCACCCTCCTCATTCCTGAAAACTTGCTAACCCAAGAAGGGTAGTCGTGCTGATACCTCTAACTACCGTCCTATTGCCATCACTTCCATACTCTGTAAGGTTATGAAAAGAGTACTGAACAGCAAGCTGCTGACATACCTAGAATCTAACGACCTGTTCAGTGATCATCAATATGGCTTTCGCCGGGGAAGATCAACTGGGGATCTTTTAGTGTAGTCACGCACTGCTGCTGCTCGGGCAAAGCCATCGAGAAACGCGGTGAAGCTCTCGCCGTGTCACTTGATATTTTGAAGGCTGCGTACGGCGTCCCTGCCAGTATTTGTAGCTGGATTGTTGTCGATGGCTGCTCCTCTGACCTTATGGCTATAAATGCCGGAGTTCCTCAGGGGTCTGTTCTTTCTGCGACTTTTTTCCTGCTGCATATCAATGACATGCTTTTGCCTGGAACGGTTGCGTACGCGGATGACAGCACAGTGGTAGGGATGAAGTTCGAAATGAGAGGGAGGCAATGGTTGACCGAGTAAACTCAAGCTTAAGACTTGTCTCCCAATGGGGTGACATTACGTTAGTGAGTTTCAACGCCATCGAAACGCAAGCGTGCCTTTGTCCGCTTAAAGAAGTCCATTCAACATAACTCCTACTATCCGGAGTACATTTTTGTCTAAAACCGATGAGCTAAAACTCCTCAGCGTGAAGTTTTCAGCCAACTTCAACTTCTGCATCGAGTCTAAGGCTCAGACTGCGGCCAAAAAGCTGGGCATCTTTAACAAAGTTAAGCGATACTTCACGCCAGACCAACTTCTTATCTTATAAAAGACACAGAACCGATCGTGCATAGAGTATTGTAGCCACCTTTGGGATGGTTCGGCAAAATACCAACTAGCTGCACTGGATTCGGTAGATGCAGAGCCAGGCGGCTTATCTATCTGGTGAAGGATAAGCTACAAACTCTAGCTCATAGACGCAAAGTCGCTTGGTTATGTGTTTTTATAAGATGTACAGTCACGAGCAATAATATATATATACGTTGTCACAGTGTCTAAAATATCTGAAACTTTACCATTCCAGAATGAAGTCTACAACAATTTGTTTCAAATTTATCTAACCATTAAACTATGTCAAAATTAGGTATATATTTATTCCATAATAATATATTCGAAACAAGATCAGATATAGCTTCACATTCCTTTTAAGTATCCATGACATTTGTCATTAATATGTATAATGTATACATTTGGATACATTCAATAGACATCCTAGTGGATACGTATAAATGATATTTTGTTACTTTAGGTATTTCTTGGCCATCAAGATGGCTTAGCATTAAACGTAAATAAGTGCAAATTCGGCCAACACGAAATCAACTTCCTTGGTTATAAAGTGACAAGTAAAGGGTTAGCACCGACTGCAGAGAAAGTCGAAATTATTTCAAAATATAAAAAACCAACATTGGAATGTACAGACAGTGCACTCAAGCGTATTATTTCTCCCCTACTCGACTCTACCATCGTCCAACGCTGGGACAACACTCCCACGCCTTTATTTAATACTAGTTTTCCGCCCGCGGCTGCACTTGCGTGGAACACAAGTATTTTTATATTTTTTCATATATACACAAATCTTATAAAGATGTTTTCCCGATTCTCAGACCAATCTGATATGCACACATTTCATAAAAATCGAAGTTTAGTAAAATACACCGGGACACAAGAATTTTATGTATTAGATTTAGTACATACTAGCATCAAAAAAAAGGACAGGGTGTCCCAAAAAATAGTTACAAGCGGAAGTCCTGAGGTAGAACTCCCTTTGGAGCATCCGAAACACCCCCATGTATGTTCCGTGATTTTTTATAGTTTTCGAGTTATTTTAATTTTTTGAGGAATTTTTTCAGACAATTCATTTTGTCATTCGTGTTCATATTTATTTGGCCTAAGTCATGAGCATCTTAAGATACTTCCAATCAATCTTCTTGCAGTACATTAAGAACGCTATTGGCAAACTTCTCGTGCTCTTTACTGTAAAGACAGGGTCCCCTCTCAGTAGGTAGGTATAAAATAGGTATTAGCTAAGAAATCCACCACCGAAAAATAAAACGGATAGGTGTAACAACGACGTGTCGTTGAGCCGTCATGTTAATAAAAATAATAATAAAAGTTTCACACTCAAAGGTCCACACTAAGCTCTTTCTTATGTCGTGGGTCCCTTTTGGAACATACACAAAGAGTTGCCCCCACTGGGAATCGAACCCAGGACCCTTTGATCAAGAGGTAGCGATAAGCCCACTTTTAACCCTATAAAAAACTAATAAACATTATATGTTTGCGTGGTGGCTGGAGATAGGGCAGGAGGTGGCTGCAAATGGGGCACAAAAAGCTAGAGATGGAGCATCTGGAGGCTCTTGTCTTTTTGTTAATTTCACCAAAACAATGAACTCACGACGTTAGTTTTATTTTATTTTATTGTATATGAATAACAAGACTTTGTTTTATGATATTACATCCGAATGAACACTAATTTTACAATCTTTCTAATATTTTTTGTTTATTATTTGGAGACATAGGCTTAACAAGTCAGAGATTGGGCATTTTCCACTAATTCATCCCCTGTAGGATCCTTGTTCATCCCTGAACACTGTTAATACAAAAGTTTTCAAGAGAAACTTGAGGCAGCTGATTAACTCTGCTTTTGAATAACAGATGTTCGTGTTCAAAGGCAAATTGGCTGTTAATTCTGGAACATAGGAACATGTATTTTATAACATTAATAATATTATTAATAAGTATGGTTCTGACAGAGTCAAAAACTCTGTAGGTAAATAATAAATATTCTTTCTTCATACAACCTGTTTACCTGCACCTCATAACTATTTATGATTATCTACTTATATGTATTATGTTTTATGTGTGAAACGATTTTGATGAAACATGCACTGTTCGTAAGTTGGGAATAACACATAATTGTAGAGATATGCTCGGTCATTCATACATACTTCAGCGATAAATTTACAATGGATATCGCCGAAACACACAAAAAAAAAAAAAATAGACGAGATTTAAAATGAAAGGAAAAAAAAATTTAATTAAATAAATACGATTACAAAAATTCAACAAAGTTTCGAAAAATCAATACGGACAAATAAATTTTTAGGTGTAAACAGAAACTTAACAAACTGGAAATCCTAACATTTAATACAATTTTTAACGTACGAATATTTTGTTTGGAAATGAAGTGTAGGATAATTTTGAACAGTTACAATACCATACATAAATTTAAACACGTGGCCTAACTATAAATTATTATCTGTTGCAAATAGGTAGATAATAATTCGACGTCGAATAAAATACCCCACCTACTTGATAGATAAAACTAATGCTGATACAATTGGCAATTTTTGACAAAAATAAATTAAGTAAATTTAAGGTAATGGATCAAAAAAACTTAGCTACTGGTCTTCCTGAGGCCGCTGGTAAAACCGCTATGGAATAGAGACTGGAACAGGTGGTTCGGGCTGCTCGCAAATTGGGTACACGTCTGTCTGTACACTCAGCGGGAAACTGCTGACGAGCCTTTCTTTATGTCATAGATTGAAAGCACTGAAAATTTTGATGAAAAATTAAAATTTCCACTTCCTTTAAAAGGGTAAGACCTTTTTTTTAAAAAAATAGTTGTGCAATGACTTATTAAATATTTCACATAGGTAACTGCTTTACACTAGTCTTCAATGCACAATCAATTATCAACATATCACCACAAAATTTTTTGTCGAATGACTGTGTCAACTTCAATCCCAAACAAAATCCAAAAATCAAGCAAATTCTAAAATTTTGAAATATATTGAATTAAAAAGAAAACTAGACCGGAAAGAATAAGAGAACATAAAAAAAACCGCAAGCAGAAATGCTGCAACACCCCCTTTCTACAAAAAAAATAAAAAAATTAAACACCCTGTATACCCAAAAAAAATTTTTTTTGCCAACCCTACAAGGAAAAACTACATTTAGTTTAAGTTAAGTCAAGTTTAAGTTGAAGTTAATTTAAAGTTTAAGTTGAAGTTAAATTTAAGTTTAAGTTAAGTTTAAGTTTAAGTTAAGTAAAAGTTTAAGTTTAATTAAATCCAGTTAAAAAAGAAGAGGTCGATATTAAATAAAGAAACTTAAATAATTCCAATCAACAAATAATCGCGCATTTACATAAGTGGAACAAAAACATTAATTAAAACTACTTATACGCGATGACAAAAAAGTCTACTAACTCGAATCGAAAATCACGAAATTCACAAAAAGTGCAATGTCACAAAACATCTCAACGAACTAATTAACCTAAAAGGGGAGTAACTGGGAACAACATCCAAAGCTATTTTTCAAGTACCAACTAAGAACAACACGCGAGCAATACCTAGAAGCTACAAGAGAAATAAACTTAGCCGGGAATCCCAAACGAAACGACTCAACATTAAAACCTAGCCCTAAATAACTAACACTAAGAGATATCAACAATAGAAACAACAAAAATTAATTACCTATTACGTAATAATTTACGTAAAAGTTTCCTAAAACTTTCAAAATGTCAACAACTGACGACAAATAACAAACACCACAGACCTAGACTTCAAAGAAAATAATGGACTGTCAGTCAACTCGGACTTGACAGTCAAAAATAATGATTGCCATCAAATTATTTTTCTATGTCTATGTTGCCACCATAATGGCCATGCAAAACCATACCATAAATATAGTTCAACTATGACGTCCACAAATGTAAGACCACAAAGCAAAAAAAAAATTTGCCGAAGCAAAAAAAAAAAAATGTCTTTGGAAAAAGACACTGACCTCAAAGACAAAAATCGAACAAATCAAACATGACAGGCAACAATGGCTGTACAGCCCACCCGACCAATGAAAAAAGAAAAAAAAAACATCTTTGTCTAAGGGCAAAAAGATATAGACCCAAAGACGACCAAAAAGGAAAAGAAAAAAAAGGTACTTTAACCAACGACGAAAAAAGACGTTATTTGAGTATATCTTTAATATGATTAGTACCAGAGGAAGGAGAATTGACATCCTGTAACTCATAGACTTGGCGGGAAACTCTTCGAACTACACGACACTTAGTGAATCTGGGTGCAAATTTACTCGAAAAATAGTCAGCACCAGACGAACGTGAGAAGTTCCTACGCCACACAATATCACCGACATTTAAAATGAGGGGGTTACGACTTTTATTATAATAACTCGCATTCCGTAAAAACGCCAACGAAAGACTATCTGAAACCTTAGCAAAAACCTGATCAAGGGAAGAGAGCGCAGCCGCACGTTCAACGCGACTCTCAGCTAAATCAACGCCTCGAGTCTCGCCTACACGCCGTGAACTGACATCTAAATGTACTTCCCTTCCAAACATCAGAAAATTGGGGGAAAATCCAGTTGCCATATTTATACATGAGTTCAAATATAGTTTCACTTTGGGTAATACCTTGGCCCAAACTACGCTAGTCAGTTTCAACTAAAATACTAAGACAAGTGACCACTGACTGGTTATAGCGTTCAACAAGGTTTGCCTGCGGGCAATAATAAGGGGTATAATAAGGTGAAGGAATACCATAGGAAGCCAAAAATGTACGAAACTGGTTACTATGAAAAACTATTGCATTATCACATAACAACGTAGGCGGAACACTATAGCACAAAAATATATCCCTCTCAAGTATGGTAGCGATCGCTTGACTATAAACCCTTTTTAAATGATTTAGCCAGACGTATTTAGTGAATACATCAACTATAGTTAAAATATAGCGATAACCATAATACGCCAGCGGTAGCGGACCAATAATGTCGAGAGAGATCGATTGCATCGGTGCCGTAACCTCTTTAGGAAATAACATGTGGCCTCGGGGTTGAGTATTTGAGATCTTAAAAGCTTTACAAGTCTCACAAGCTCTAAGCGCTTCTGTGACAATATGAAACATGTTTGGCCAACAATAAAGGGTCTTTAACTTATAATAAGTTTTATTAACACCTGGATGAATAGAAGATAACTCGTTATGTACCTCAGAAATTGCGTTTTGATACTATTCTGAAGGCAATACTATCCGCCATGGGTCTTCAGACAACGGAAAATCAGAAGACGTCCTACGGAGAAGAATTCCGTCATTAATAACATACGCTGGAAACATCTGAGGGTTGTTAGAAACACCATCATAAATCTTTTTACACCAAGGATCAGAAGTGTTAAAAATTCCTCCATTATAAGAAATAATGCTCACATTTATGGGGTTACGTGACAGTGCATCAGGTACAACGTTATGAATACCCTTTCTATGAATTATGTCAAAGGTATACTGAGAAATAATGGTCGCCCAGCGTGCTAGACGACCAGAAGGGTTGTCAAGTGTTAATAACCATTTTAAAGCAATATAATCGGTGATAACAGAAAAACGCATCCCATCAAGGTAACCACGAAAGTGATTAATAGAATCCAGTACTGCAAGGAGTTCTGGCTCAGTTGTGCTGTAGTTTCTCTCAGCTTTCGAAAACAAACGCGAGTGATATGCAATAGGATGCTCAACACCATCTATCTCCTGAGAAAGTACTGAACCTAAACCGACAGATGCATCACATTGTAAGATAAACGGCTTTGAGAAATCAGGACAAGACATAACTGGAATATCAGCCAACGCATTCTTTAATTTTTCAAAAGCTGCTCGTGCAGAATCTGGCCATTCAATTTTATCATGTCCCTTTTTCTTACCAATCAAAACTGTGAGAGGAGCAATTATCGTGGAAAAATCTTTCACGAACCTACGGTAATAAGAACAAAGACCAATGAAACCACGCAAAGACTTGGCATTCTCAGGCACCGGAAACTCACGGATGGAACTTAGTTTCGCAGTATCAGTCTGCAAACCATTTTCATTTACAATATACCCAAGATACTTAAGCTGACTGTTGCAAAACTCGCACTTCTTGAGATTAACCGTCAAACCTGCTTCTTTAACCCTCGACATACCAGGTGAAAATTTGTAACATGCCATACAAGGTGTGGTGTGACATACCCTAACAAAATGGTCGCTGTAATCAGATAGGAATAGGGGTACTGAATTATTATTGCATATTTTTGAAATTGAACATAACCTGAGTAGCACTATATAAAAAAAATGAAATAGATTAAATGGTTTGTTGAAAAAGGGTAGCGAAAATGCCATCTTCTGACTACTAATTTAGACTTGAAATTACCCTAAGAATTGATAATTACCAATGTTTGTAATTAAACTGACTAAATTTAAAAAAAATTGAACAACGATGATACATCTTTAAATGTTAACTTCAATCTCGAGGTAGGAGTTCTTTAGTTCACCATAATTGCATTTTGTATATGCTCAAATAACAACAACTCTAAATAAAAACGCATCTAGAGCCCTAAAAAACGCACGCACCACTAAACTAATGGTACTTGCCAGTGTAAGAACGTCGAAACTCCAGCTACTGAGAGTTTCAGATTCCGCGCACGAAAATTTTTGAAAATATATCGATTTTTCACCGCCTGGGGTTTATTACACCCCACCTGGTATGCGGAGGGTTAAGATGCACATGCACAGCCACCTTACGAATAAGCTCAAGATGACCCTCAAAATCGCGAGAGACGAGGACTAGGTCGTCAACGTAACCAAAAACACAGTTATTGCCATTTAGAACGTTTATTGTACACACAGGACATAAATTACAGACATAAGACAGTACATACAAAAAGGTTCCGCTTATTTCTAAAAAGAAATTTCTACCAGCAGACCTGTTGATAGGATAGAGCAAGAAGAAAGGAAGACAGACGTGTACTATAGGAGAAAAATAGATGTACTGAACAAATTTAATGCTAAATATTACTTAAATACTAGATATTACTCAAGCTAAATATATATGAAATTTTATAAACCTAGTACTAAAGATATATAAATACATATATAAACAAATACATATAATACATATATAAAAAAATAATTACTATGGATGGGCAATGGAAAGGTAGTGCTCTTTTAGGCGTTTTTTGAAAATGCCTAGAGAATTGCTGTCTCGGACATCGTGAGGAAGTGAATTCCACAGTCTCGCTGCATGCACAGTGTAAGAATAGGAGAAGAAGTCAGTATGGTGAGGAGGTATAGAAATAATAGATCTTATATGAGAACGACATGGTTGATCAATAGGTCGTGAAAAATTGAAGCGTTGGTGCAGATATTCCGGAGAAGAATCACTACGTAGGATCTTGAACAGAAGGCAGAGAATATGAGTATTCCTGCGAAGTCGGATCGGGAGCCACTTGAGTTGACTTCGAAACTGCGAGATATGGTCATATTTACGTAGGCCGAAAATAAAACGAATACAGAGATTTTGAAGTCTCTCAAGCTTGTTAAGGAGCTCCTCTGTGGCGTCAAGGTAGCAACAGTCAGCGTAGTCTAAGAGGGGAAGAAGAAGAGATTGAGCCAAGGAAATTTTAGTTTTTAAGGGTAAGAAATTCTGAAGACGTTTAAGAGAATGCAACGAAAAGTGAATTTTGCGACTAACTTCACCAACTTGCGCTGACCAGGACAGATGCGAATCTATTATAAGGCCAAGGCCATAAGCCGTGAACTCAAAATTAAATATCATGTCCGTCAGCCTCTGCATCTCAGAAGCAGCGTTTGTTAGACCGAAGGGCATTCTAACAAACTCGAATAGACCACGCTGTGGAACGATAAACGCGGTTTTCTCACAGCTATCCTTATCAGAAAGGGGGATTTGCCAAAACGCGCTGCGGAAATCAAGCGTAGTTATGTATCTTGCTCCTCGTAGATTATCTAAAATATCCTGGATCCTAGGCAAAGGATAAGAATCACGAATCGTAACGCTATTCAACTTCCTACTGTCAACACAAAAACGGATAGAACCATCCTTCTTTGTAATCATAACAACAGGACTCGCCCAAGGAGAACGCGACGGACGTATAATCCCATCATTAAGCATTTCATCGATTTTTTCATTCAGGACCTTAAGCTTGGCGGATGAAAGAGGATAATACCGCTGCCTGATAGAAGGACCTGTCGTAACTATTTTATGACTAAGCCAGGTAGTCTTACCGATACCCTTTTTTTCTGAAGAAATCTCATCAAAGACTTTGATTACTTCTTGTAATCGAGCTTCTTGATCAGCAGATAAGGAAGAACGAGACTGGACAAACTTATTCTCTCCAATAACAGCTTGATCCAACTTTTGAACTGGGTCCTGTAAGAACATCTTCCCAGAAATACCGGAATTAAAAGCTCCGCAAAGGACAGACGTTAGGCCAAAGTTATTCCAGAATTCAATACCCAAAATCAACTGCGTAGTAACACGTGATCTAACAAGAAAACGGTGTTGCTGTGTAATATCATTAAAACGAACGGATAAGGAAACGGAACCAAGTATCGACATCGGAGAATTGTCTGCAGATACGACACTATGACCGGGATCAGGTTGGTACGCAACATTCAGCGAAGCAAGCAACGAAGTATGAATCAAAGACGCTTGAGCACCTGTGTCGAGTAATGCGTATAAAGCTCTATTAAAAATAAACACTTCAACAAATGGCCTATTATCAATAAAATCTGAAAAAATAACCGAATAAATCGAATGATGACGAAAACCCCGTGAACTAACTAGTTTTTTAAAGTAGAAGATTGCGCGGCGACGCGTGCATTACATGTGGGGCAATTCTTAGTAGTAAAACCGGGACACCTGCAAATGAAACAAATAACCCCAGGAATAGAAGGACAAGCCCGGAAATCGTGGCCTGTTTGATTACACTTTATACAAATAAAGCGTGTCGAATCAACTATCGGCGCAACAACTTTACGAGACTGAACGTTATCCGAAGCTTGCTGAGGCGGCTCGTAGCTCTCAAAGTTTGAGACAACATTTAACAAGGCGTCAATGCTATCTATCCTGTTTGTAGACAAACAAGGCCTGTACCTCGAATGAAGGTTAAGTTTTATAATGGGTAAAAGCGCAAAATCAGGGATTGGGTTAGTAAGTTTCAAATTCAAGTCTTGAACAATAATAATAAAATACCTGGCAGATTGCGATGCCGTTTGTTTTAAATCACAAAGACGCTGTTCTAGGTGATAGTCGTAGTCGGTTTTCAAATAAGTTTTACAATAATAGGACTTTAACTCATCATACGACAACGAAGGAACTCTAATTGTCCTGAAATATAAAAGAGCCGAACCAGAAACAAGTTCGTGGAAACGACGCACAATATACGAGGATGGAATGTCAGAAGCGAACATCCGTTCTTCGATGAGCTGAAAGAAATTCTTCACGCAAGTTTGTCCGTCATAGCAAATATTCCATTTTGACAAAGTAACGTCACGGGTGAAAAGCTGTTTGAGTCGCGTAGCTTCATGAGCAGAAACAGACTGTTGATTCATTCTCTGCAAAATAGGACTAGCACGATAAGGTGTCTCTCCAATATCTTGCTCGTAAGCGGCCTCCTCTGGTTCAACATCAATGACAGTGTCCTGATTCAGCGACATTTTTTAAACAAAAGGGTACCGTGAAACGATACCGTGAAGTGAACAGGTCGTTAATTATAAGTCGTTATACGTGAAAGTTCCCTAAGAGGAAAAAATACTACCTAATTAGGGAAAAAAATATACCTAATAGGGAAAAAAATACCTATTAGGGGCAAAATACCTAATAGGGTGAAAAAAAAACCTAATAGGGGAAAAATACCTAATAGGGTGAAAAAGAAACGAGTTGAACGCGTTGTTTACTACGTTAAATAACTAACTACGGGAATGGGGAAGGGGTAATTTTTTTTTTTTTAAATAAGTACGAATTTCATGTTAAGTAAAGTTTTTTTACATTTATCATCACATGGCAACAAAAAAAATCAATTAAAATGAGGCACGAAGTTACACCAGAACGTTGTAGGGGTTAAAAAGTCCAACATTCCCAATGGGGTAGACAGAGCTTCAGTGGGTTATAGGTTATCTGTAACAAAATAAATAAAAAAAAACAATTATGTAAGCGACAGCGGCACGGAACATGCCCACCGAATAAGCAAGAAAAAAAAAAGAAAAAAAATTAATCAATGCCACGGAATAGTAAATGGATAATTACTTACCTCAAATCCAGGGTTTTTTAATCGCAGGCGCCAGATCTTCAGCGATAAATTTACAATGGAAAGCGCCGAAACACACAAAAAAAAATAAAGTAGACGAGATTTAAAATGAAAGAAAAAAAAATAATTAAATAAATACGATTACAGAAATTCAACACAGTTCCGAAAAATCAATACGCACAAATAAATTTTTAGGTGTAAACAGAAACTTAACAAACTGGAAATCCTAACATTTAATACAATTTTTAACGTACGGATATTTTGTTTGGAAATGAAGTGTAGGATAATTTTGAACAGTTACAATACCATACATAAATTTAAACACGTGGCCTAACTATAAATTATTATCTGTTGCAAATAGGTAGATAATAATTCGACGTCGAATGAAATACCCAACCTACCTGATAGATAAAACTAATGCTGATACAATTGGCAATTTTTGTCAAAAATAAATTAAGTAAATTTAAGGTAATGGATCAAAAAAACTTAGCTACTGGTCTTCCTGAGGCCGCTGGTAAAACCGCTATGGAATAGAGACTGGAACAGGTGGTTCGGGTTGCTTGCAAATTGGGTACACGTCTGTCTGTACACTCAGCGGTAAACTGCTGCCGAGCCTTTCTTTATGTCATAGATTTAAAGTACTGAAAATTTTGATAAAAAAATAAAATTTCCACTTCCATTAAAAGGGTAAGACCTTTTTTTTAAAAAATAGTTGTTCAATGACTTATTAAATATTTCACATAGATAACTGCGTTACACTAGTCTTCAATGCACAATCAATTATCAACATATCACCACAAAATTTTTCGTCGAATGACTGTGTCAACTTCAATCCCAAACAAAATCCAAAAATCAAGCAAATTCTAAAATTTTGAAATATATTGAATTAAAAAGAAAACTAGACCGGAAAGGATAAGAGAACATAAAAAAGATCGCAAGCAGAAATGCTGCAATACCTACATACACTTATGTGGAGCACGAATATTAGACTAACATATACCAACAAAAACCTTATTTTTATGGCGTTGGTTTAAAACAATGATTTGAAATTGTAAAACACATAGGGTTTATGGAGATTGGAAAGTTATAGTTAGATAAATACACCTACTAAAATATGTTGCTAAAACTTACTTTTGACGTGACAACGTCTTAAATTAGGTTGCGGCTGGGAGTCACTTATGAAAAAGTGTAATGCTCGGTAACGTTACAATGAGTCACCGAACGAGAGAGAGGCCCGCCGAATGCCTTGCGTCTCTCTCCCACTCAACTATGATCGGCAAAGTCGTTGTCACGTAAAACTTTCGCCCGTATACCGACTTTACAGGCAAACGGTTTTTTTTTTGAGATCTTTCTTGCAGAGTTATCAAAAGTAAATATTTTATTGCTAAAATAGTTGAGGTCATCTTAACATTTGTTTAATTATTGCAGCAGATCTTTTTCCTGTGCATTTAGTGTGTGTCTGATACGATGTTATTGTCACACAACTTTAAGCGCCAAGTGCCTGAAAAAGCCAAAATTTGTAAGTAAAGGGAAGAACGCAGGCACAGACACATACACACATTACTATTTAATAATATCTTAATGAATTTCAATAAATAACTACTGTAATTCATTCAGGTTGTAAACTTACCCTTGTTTATTATATTCCCAACGCATATTTTGACTCTTTCCTTATCTTCTTTCACATTTATGTTTTCATTTTTGTTAAGGTAAGTCGGTCAGTGGGTTTTTTTTTGGAGCGGAATCTTGTAATCTTCATAAAAAACAACTTTATTTTATCAAAATAAAAATGTAAACAAATGTAAATGACTTAGCGAAACCAAGTGTCAGAAGGTACGCATAAACGCCCATCGATAGATAATGCATGGCTAGCAATTTCTTAATCTATGGAGGCTCATGAAGTTACTTTTCTACAGTGTCCGTCATTCTCATACATTTTAAACTTTCAATTCGTTTTTTACAGCCGCTGTCAATGCAGCTTGTCTAGGTACCCAGAAATTTCTTTGTATCTGTAGCTAATGAGTGAAAAATTGCGACAAAGCAGGTTAAATCTAATATTTCTTCATAAACTACTTCAAAATGGAAGATATTCACGAATAAAACGTCAATATCAAAATCATTATCCATGGATTGGGCTTTCTACTTCACTTTGCCTTAAACCGCATGTTCACTTCAACCTACTGATATCACATTAATTTACTCTGGTAAATAATAATAGTAGATTAAGCAACAAGGGGATAAAACAGTGTATTATGTCACGGGCAGCAAATTGAATTCTGAGGGAAATGAAGGATTCTATAGTTAATTCCCGAGCGTAGTGAGGGAATTAATTATGGTAAGAATCCTGAATGAAGCGAAGAATTCAAGTCTGCCCAAGAATAAGATACTTTTATCCCCGAGGAGCTTACTCTACTTTATACACCTACTGTGAGGTTAAATAAAAAAGAAATTCTAAATCTCATCAATAATGTTTAGAGCCTCCGTTTCTACCGATATCAGAGTCGCTGTAATTACATACTGGACATTTTTCTCAGATTTTTAAAAAAAACTTACAACAAAACAATTTAGTAATTTGCGGTAAAAATCACAGATCCAAAATCACCGACGACGTTTTCTTTTAATATTTAGTTCCGTAGGCAAAGGAAAGTCAATAGCTAAGGCATACAGCCATGTTTTTATGCTAAATATTTTTAATAAAAGTGAAGTCTCTTTGATGTGTCAAATTTTATAGTTAAAATCTACTTGGACCAAGGAAGTTAAGTCTTCAACAGCCTTGTTTTTTTTCGAAATTATTTTTGATAGATGTTTTTGTTGACATTTTAGCGTTCCATATTTAAATGTCATTAATGCCCAAGGAAAGTTCCATACAATTTTATTTCCCTTTAGCTTTAATGGTTTACTTTTAAATATAGAATACTTGACGTACCTATAATACGTGCTTCAGATGCAGGTGGTGTATAAATGAATTTACTGAATTATCTCTAACTAGCTTTCTGTCCGCGGATCCGCCCGCTTGGACTACAGGTTATATCGTGCCCAGCTGTAAGATAAAATGTAGCCTATGTCCTTTTCCAAGGTATAATCTATCTCTGTACCAAATTTCATCAAAATCGATTTAGTAGTTTAGGCGTGAAAGACCGACAGACAGACAGACAGAGTTATTTTCGCATTTGTAATATTAGTAAGGAAGTAAGAATAAGGATTTATAAATGTTATTAAATAATCTGAATAAATAAAACTTTTTTAATACTTAATGATAAGCTTGAAATAAAATAAAAACCGAACCCCTGTCCCTGGAACTCGCACCGATTGTTAAAATTGTTGCTTATATTTGTGGGATAAGCACGCGATTTTCAACTTACAGCTATAAATTAGGTAATTAAAGAATATGTACCTCTGAAAATTTGTCAGTACCCCAACCAAAAGTGATAGCATTTGTTTGAGGAGTTTCAATGTCTTGTGAGTAGGTGACATGTGCATAATCTGACCTATATTCACAAGTTTTAAGATTAACAACCACTATTTTTTGTGTTAGGAGAACAGCAACGTCGTACAGTTTCCAGTCTTTTTGATTTATTTTAGCGTAGTCTGAAAAATTTTAAAAAGCATTGATTTCTACCAAGTTTGTTAATTTTATACTTGGGGATATCTTTCCCCTGTCAAGGCGAGAGAAAAAAAGTTAAAGTCAAAACCTTACATCTTTTTCTTTTGCCATCACCTCCTTACTCTGCAAGGTTAAGGAAAGTGTACCAAAATAGGAAGCTGCTGACTGCTGTCATACCTAAAACGTGACGACATGCACAGTGATCGTCAATATGGCTTTCCCCAGGGACGGTCAACTGGGGATCTTTTGGTATATGTCACGCACTGCCGGGGCAAAGCCATCGAGAAATATGGCAAAGAGATATCATTGGGTATCTCGGAGGCATTTGACAGGGTTTGGCATGCAAGTGTGCGAAGCAAGTTTTCTGTGTACTGTGGTATGCAGACCTACATGGAGGATCTGGCATAACGCAACTCTTTTCTCAATCGGTCATTTCGAAGAAGATTATTCGAATATCATTTTAAAAGGTTTGAAATGGTATTCGATGTCAGCATTCGAAATGATTGAAGATCTGGTCTTCCGCCATTCGTTGTAGGGAGCTCGCGAAGTAATTTCATGTATGCGATCATAGGCGTGTGACATATCCACTTTTTTTGTTTCAATTCAATTTCTTGTCTATGGCTCTCCTTTGTTGATTAGGCCAATGTCAGGTTCCAAAAAAAGTTGCAGTTTTCTTGGGAGAGTCCAATTTACTCGAGACTATTACAGGCGCTATGAGCGTGCAAGACTTTAATTTAAAAAAAAACTGTTTTTCGAAGCTAAGCTGTTGATTAACTAACTTAATTTTTTTTAGAAAAAACGAACACAACAATTATCAGTACTAGTACGGAACAAGTAGGATAGGTCAAGTAACTATAGGTATGTAACCTATAACTTAATGTTATTAGAGTTAATATACTCACATAAGGTCTCAACTAAAGAAGTAAACACTAAAGATAAAATACACTGGGCGTCAAAAATAAGTAGTACACTTTTCAAATTGCAATTACTCCTAAACTATAGTAGTTACACTTATGAAATAAAAAGCAGTTTATAGTAAACTTAACGAAGTTTATTAAAGTTATATTTTATTTGGCATGAATAAAGTTTCAAACTTAAAATTAAGATAAATACTAAAAAGTATCAATTTTTAACGATATGTCAACCACTTAATTTTCACGTTTTGGAACTTTTTCACAATTTAATAACTTGTGTTGCCGCCTCGGGCTCTAATTACAGCTTGGATCCGGTTTGGCATGCTGAACACTAAGTTTCGGAGGCGGTGTTGGGGAATATTTTCCCATTCTTCTATCAGCGCATGTTTTAGAGCCCTGAGTGTGGCAGGAGGTGGACTGCGCCTTCTGACTAGCCTCCCAAGCTCATCCCAGGCGTGTTCAATCGGGTTGAGATCTGGGCTTCTCGATGGCCAAGCCATCAAGTTGATGCCAACCTCCTGAATGTACTCTTGTACGTGGTGAGCAGTGTGTGGCCGGGCGTTATCATGCATTAGGATGGCTCCATCACCCATATTTATTAAATATGGCCCTGCATACTCGTTGAGGATCTCCGAGGCATATCTTTCACCAGTCAAAGTCCCATTTTCTATTACCACAAGCTCTGTGCGACTCTCTGAAGAGATACCAGCCCATACGTGTACAGAGCCCCCGCCATATTGGACTCTTTCCGAGATACAAGCTTGAATGTATCGCTCACCGGGTCGTCTGTAGACTCTCCGCCGTCCATCTGAAGTGTATAAAGAGAATCGAGACTCATCTGTGAATAAAACTCTAGCCCATTCTTCTTCGCCCCATTGTACGTGTTGACGGGCGTAGCGTAGTCTTGCTACGCGATGCTCTGTCTCAAGTTTGGGGCCATTTGCTGGTCTTAGAGGCTTCAGGTTAGCTTCAGCAAGTCTTCTTCTCACTGTACTCTCACTGATGTAGTCTGTTCGGGTCCGAAGAAGCTGTTGCTGAACCTCAACTGCATTAAGGTGTCGATTTCTTAACACAGTGGAAACAATAAAGCGATCTTCTCGGGTACTTGTGCACCTGGGTCTGCCATTACCTCGTCTCCTTAGATGGTTTCCAGTCTCTTCGTACCTTTGCTTTACTCGCTGAACCGTTCTTAAAGTTACACCCACCCTCCTTGCAGTACGACGCATACTGATGCCCACTTCGAGAAAAGCTAAGATTCTTGCACATTCTTCTGGTGAAAGAGGCATGATTAGTCAAATTTACTCTCTGAAGATACCTATGCTTTTCAATTACAATTGCTTTATCAGCAGCGAATGTGTCAAACACAAAAATCCTAAGTAAGACAACACCTTTCAACAGTTTAAAAAAAGTGTTTTTATTTATTCGTTTTTTTTAAAGTCAAGCATTATAAGTTCTTATAATGCATGAAGTTTTTATTGAATAAGATTAAATTTTCTTTTTAACCTTTTTTGTTTCAAAGGTCTAAGTTTTATAGTTTGGGAGAAATCGCAATTTTAAAACTGTACTACTTATTTTTGACGCCCAGTGTATATTTTAAATGAGAAGGGAGAATATCTAATAAAGATATGCTTCTTTGGGGGCAACTAAATTAAAGATGCTCAGCGGAACCTTCGTCTAAACCGCATTCACATAGTGAGCTGTCCCTCACCCGTATTTTCGCAAGATGGACCGGGGTGCATGCGTGTCCTAACCGCAAACGACATAATGTTGACGTAGTCCGTTTGCTCGCTTTCTGATATTTAAAAAACCAGGGTTTTATTGGAATAGAGTCCTGAATATAAGCGTAATATTTGCCTTTTTGAGTTTTAGAGTCTTCCCAAAATGTATTCCAGCCGGATTCTAGTCCTTCCTTAGCTAGTGGAATTAAATCATGAGTGTAGAGCTTAAATTGATTCAGAGACCCACTAACAGTAGCCTCTTTAGCGAAGTTGTCAACAGACTCGTTTCCTGCTATTCCCGAGTGGCCTGGAATCCACGCTAAGGAAATGAGGAACCCCAATAAATGACACCTGTAGAGAATGTCCTTAATTTTTAACACGAATGGAAATTTTGATTTACTCCGAAATTGGTTAGAAATAATTGCTTCTAAACAACTTTTTGAGTCCGATAATATCACAGCTTTTCTAATAATTAGAATTATTAGAAAAGCGATTCAATGTACTATCACGTTCATATATGGAGGCATAGTCAATACAAAACGCAGAAAACAAGTCGCTTGCGGCCGCTCGTTTACTCACACATGGACACAAATGACGTATACCGCATACCCCACTACGCTTGTTGCTCTGATAACAAGCATAATTTCATGAGCCAAAGCATAAGCCTTGGTGGCGCAGCGGAAACACTGTCTGCCTGCTGTAGCAAGGCGCGGGTTCGAGCCCAACTGTCACCTAATAGCTACGAAGTTTTGTTAGATATGTTTTGGTTTTCAAACATTTTTATAGTCATAGACCATACCATACAAAAATTGAATGCAATGAAGTTAGTTTAGATTCATTCGGTTCGGTGTTCATGAGCAACCTGTTTGTCATTGCTAGATCATAAGCGAAGGTGCTCGTGTGTTCTTACCGTATCGGCAGTTTACTGTGATTTCTTTTTTCGACATGCATACAAATACATAATAAGTTTGCAGGAGAGGCAGTGTATTGTTGCGCTGCACAATATAGGATATAATATATCCCAAATTGCTAATGAGACAGGTCTTACAGTGAGTATTCTAATGTTTACTTAATACTAACACTGTTTTAAAATTTATAATTTATTTTGAGAACGTAAACATAATATCATCTAAATGATAAGCTTAACTATTGTAATGCATTTTATTAGTGGTGCATAGTTTTTGCTCCTTATTATATTAATCTCGTTAATTTGGTTTTAGTGAAGGATGGGTGAATCATTACGGAATGAGGGTAACGTGTAATCTCGGCCGCGCAGTGGACGATCGCGAGTTATCAATGAATCAGCGTGTGGTGCAAATGTATGAAAATAATTGATTCATACGGAAGATAAATGGAGTTCATCGATTCTAAGGCTTAACAAGTTTAATTAAATATTGTTATGTGTAAAATTGTGATATTTATCTATAACTTATTATTTTGTTATTATAAACTATATATCTACTGCCTTGTAGTGCAAGTTGAATATTAATTTTCGTTGAGGTTTAGCTCCAATACTCTTTTCTTCATGAAAACGAATTCTTAAGCTATAACCTTAATAAAACTGTAAGTGATCAAGTTGCAGAAAAAAATGTGATTTTGTTAGTAGGAAATAAAATTACCTTGTCGAATTTCATATTTGTTTTATTCAAATACTTTATCACTGATACAATAATGTAACATTATTATTATTCATGTAATATTATGTGTGAAAATAGTTGTTAATGCTTTAATAAACAAAAATAAATTACAAAAAGAAATTACTCGGCTGGGATAAGAACCCGTGAACCTTTCTCCCTGCTAGGACAGTGCTTATCCGCTGGACCATACATAACGCTAGTAAGATCGACAAAATAAAGATACACTACGTCATGTTTACATTACCGATTGTTTGATATGACTCAACAGCAGCGGTGAGTGGAGGACAGTGCAATGTCGGGTCAAATGCGTTCTACAAAAACTTCAACGAGGAGTCAAGAGATGTCGCTTAACAAAATTATGTTCTTAGAGGAGGCAACAAGCTTGTGTGCGTGAGAAATCGTTTGAACTATGTTCATAGGAACATAGTCCCTATTGCAACGCGCTAAGTAGTTTAACTATGACTCCATTAAAGAACGCCACTGTACATTAACGATTCAAGAATGGCTATGGCTTCCCCAGTGAAAACTGAAGAGAGAGAAGGGCATCTGAAATTAAGCACTATCTTATGTTTAGGGATCCACATAGCAGCGCCCACGCAACCCTGCTGAGAGAGCTCGGAAGCATCCATATAAATCACTAGCCAATCATGCCAATGTTCCTTGATAATAGATAGAAGTTTGGAATTTGCAGACGGAGAGTTTTTCTCAATCCCCAGATCTGTTATGATGTTGGGAATATATGTGATAGCACGGAAAGGAGTTTCAAAAAGGGGATATAGTTTTGTCTGGAAAACGGGGCAGGGTAGATCAATTAACTTTCTAAAACTTTTAACAAGACAGGGAGAATCTTTATGAGCCCAATATCCACCTGCAGAAACAAGACGGGACAATTCATTTAATTTAGGGAAGAGAGGATGAGAAGAAGATTGAAAAGTTTTGAAAAAAAAGCGGTCACAAAGATATTGTCGTCGAAGAGATAGTGGGGGATCCACGGATTCTACTTGAAGTGCATTAGTAGGGGATGACTTCATGGCTCCCAGAACTATTCTCAGACATTTGAACTGAATCTTATCAAGGGTGGCAAAAGGCAGTTTGTTGCAGGGTTTCATCAAATATATGCCATAATCGAGATGGCTCCTGACTATGGCATTGTATAGGAGTTTTTGAGAGAAAGGGTGAGAGCCCCACCATACACCCGATAAAGACCTTAAAACATTAATATTCTTTTCACATTTTTGATTTACATAAGAAGCATGATGGATTCCAGTCAACTTTGAGTCAAGCACCAACCCCAAGAATTTAACTTGATTTTTAACGGGAAATATTTCATCGCCGCAGCGAATGGTAACATCTGGGATGTTCCGGCATCTAGAGAATACCACTACAGAACTCTTGGGGATGGAGAGAGACAATCCGTGGTTGAAGAGTCAGTCATTTAAATAATTTATAGCGGAGTTGAGTCGAAAAGCAGCTTCGAGGATATTGTCAGAGGAGACGTATAAAGTCAGGTCATCAGCGTATTGCAAGACATTACAAAAGGAGTTCACAGAAAGTTCCAAGTCATGTGTGTAGATACTATACAGAAGGGGACTTAAGACAGATCCTTGTGGCAGGCCTTTCCACACAAGCCTTGGAGGAAGAAGATAGTTTCTAGAGCAGATCAGGATGGATCTAGAAGAAAGGTAATTAGAAATGAAGTTGACTATCTTCGTCGGAATGTTCAGATTGAGCATTTTACTTCTGAGCACCGGAAGAAGTACATTATCATACGCCGATGAGATGTCAAGAGATACGCCAACCACTGATTCTCGTTTCGAAAGAGCAATCCGAATATCAGCAATGAACGTACTGAGACTATCCATAGTACCTGAGCCTTTGCGAAAGCCAAATTGACTTTTCGCTATGATACCTCTACTTTCCACAATCCATTCTAAACAAATTTTGATTAAGTGTTCCAGAATTTTACCTAGGGTGGATGAAAGTGCAATGGGTCTATACCCAGATGGATCGTTGCTCAGTTTTCCTGGTTTCAGAATAGGTAGAATAATTTGTGATTTCCACTCCTCGGGAGGGACTCCTGTTAAAAAGATTACATTTAATATATTTAAGAAAAGACGTTTCGATGCAGGGCCACAATTAGTGATAAAAGAATAAGGGATCCCGTCAATTCCCGGGGAAGAATCCCTGAGTCCAGTGATGGCGCACAAGAACTCATCCCAAGAAAATGGGGCCTCAAAGTCGTCAGTGGATGAACCAGTGGGCTGGTATATCATAGTTTCCTCCAGAGTAGGCCATTGGGGGAGCAAGCTTACAGGCAAATGCGTTTATCCAAATTAAGTGGTCATTGGAACTGGCATCGTTAGTAATCAAAGACCCACGAAATCTTCTAATATTTTTCCATACTAAGGAAGGAGGAGATCTAAGGGAAAGGGACTCACAAAACTTGCGCCAACCAGAGCGCTTTTTGTCGGATAACATCCTTGTAGCCTGTGCAGCTGATTGCTGGTAATAAAAAAAATTGTTCATAGTCATGGACGAATTATATAGTAACTCAGCTTGTTTTCGTTTTTTGACTGCAAGGGTGCACTTATTATCCCACCAGGGAGTGAAAGGCGGAACACACTTGCCAGGGTTCTTGATGGGTATTGCTTTGTCTGCAGCCTTAAATAGAGCCAGTTTGAACTCGCTGTATACCAGGGTTAAGTTATTTTCTGTCACAGATGGGATATTCCGAATTTCTTTATCCGTCTCCAAATTAAAATAGATCAGTCTGCGCGGGACAACTTATATTTTAAGCGAGGACGAGGATAGTCAACTCGAGGGGATGTAAGATCAGGAAGAGAGAGAAGAATAGGGTAATGGTCACTGCCATAGGTAAATGGGTGTACCCTCCATTGAAATAAAGAAGCAAGGTCAGAAGAGCATAGCGAGAGGTCTACTGCACTCTTAGGATTTTGGTCGGGACGGACCCTACGTGTAGCAGTTCCATCATTAAGTATGCAAAGATTATGGTCATCTAGAATATCCAAGAAAGAAGAAGATATAGGATCACAATAATAAGATCCCCAGAGAGAATGATGAATGTTGAAGTCACCAAGTAAGATAACACGAGGAGGTAAAAGTGAGATGAGCGAACGAAGTTGCCTCATAACTGAGTTAACAGGGTAAGGAATGTAAATAGATAAGAAAAAAATATTTAGAGCCCTAATGGCAACAGCATTAATAGAATCATTAAGAGGAGGAAGAGAGATTTGAGAGTAAGTGGTATTTCTAGATACAAGAATAGCAGCACCACTGCAACCGTCATCCCTGTCGTCCCGAAGACAAGCGAAACCCGAGACTCTGAAGCGAAAGTCAGATTTCAGCCATGGCTCCTGGACAGCAATGATGACGGGCTTGTACATATTTATTAGATAAACAAGATCTGCTTTTCTTGTTTTAATGCTGTGAATGTTCCATTGAAGGATTGTGAGGTCCATTAATATAAGTTAAAGTAAGCTTAGTCAGTTGTTGCTTGAGAGTGTACGGTAGACCAGCTTCAGCAAGTTGGGTAAGGAAATCTACAATAGAGGGAGCAGAGTACCCAAAATCCAAAGAAGATTCATTCGGTGAGTGGTCTAGGTCAGGGTAGGCACACCCATTAGGTAATGAAGAAGAAGGAGTTTGGATTATCCGACGATGGGCATGGCGATCATATCCAGGTCCTGAAGCTGGAGCAGGTTCTCGTCGAGGAGAGTAAACTGTCTGTTTATATGAAGAAGACTGTGGGACAAAATGGGGTTAAGGGAGTGAGACCTACGGAAGGATGAGACAATAGAGTAGATGACTTGAGAGCACTGGCATAAGACTTCATTCCAGTCCGAGGATATCTGGCAGAAGCCTCCTGATATGATTTGTTTTCTGTGGACATCACATACTTAATTTTCTTCTGTCTATCAAATTCGCCACAAGAGGGATCATTGGCTTTATGGTTGCCGGAGCAAAAAATGCAAGTAGGGGTTTGCTTATTACAGGAATCGCCCTGATGAGGTTGAGCACACACAAAGCATCGGGGCTTAGATCTGCACTGGATTTTAATGTGGCCAAACCGGCAACATTTGTTGCATTGAATGATGGGCAACATATATGTCTCGACTGGGATAGAGGTATGAAAGGCATAGACATGATCAGGGAGTTTCTGTCCAGTAAAAGTAAGAACTACAGATTGTGTGGGGATCCAGGATGGGGAACCATCTTCACTATATTTCTTTCTATTAAGACGGCGAGCTTTTACAATATTGCCATATCCAGAGGGAACAGAAATTTCCCCAATCACTTCGTCCAACGACCACTCAGAGGGGATGCTTCTAACTATACCCATACGAGTAATATTATATGAGGGAATTGAGGCTTCGTAGTTATTCTTACCTGGCTCTGGAAGATCCAGAAAGGTATTGGCAGCGGATGCGAAGTTAAATTTGATGGAAATTCGGTTGCGGCCGACACGTTTCACCCCGTCCATTAATACATTTTTAATTTTGTTTTGTACAAAAAAATATCCAAATTGAACAGGTCTCAAGGACGTACCTATAGCAGGATCAGACTTCTTTTTGCTCACATGGATCAAAAAAGGCGCAGAGTCATCTTCGTTGTACCTGGACTTAGGATTTTCGAATTTCGTATTTACGAAGATTGACTGCAGTGAAGCATGAGGGCTAGGCCCTGATTTTTTAGACAAAGGTTGGGGATTATAATCATGGTCATGTTCAATAAGTCTCTTTCTTTGCTAAGAAGCAATTACATTCCCAGAAAATAAAGAAGAAGATAAAACACGTTGACAAACATTACCTCCCCCGGGATCGGGGGGGTCGTCGGTTTCCATAATTTTCTGCTACTAACCTATCACAAACAGCGCAAAATACTCACAGATCCTTCACCACAAAAAACACAAAGATAGCAAAACAACAGTGTCAATATAACACAGAATAGAATAACCCGACTTTTTATGATATCGGCTTGCAGCAAGCACGCGACCCACAAAACTAAATTTAAATCAGAGCTTCATTAATCCATGAAATTCGTTATAATTCAATTAAATTTTAAAAATTCAATTCTCGCGAAATTACAGCTCCATCTTTCAACTTTCCTAAGTAGCCACAACCCTTTTTTTGTTTAATGTTGTTGATTAGGTATATAAAACAGGTTTCGTAAACGGATCGTTTATGTCATTGACATTGACTCACTTCCACAAAGTGTATGGACTGGCAGTCCTCTATAAATTACAGCATTTGTCTCTAGGATGCATTGAAAGTGACAAATTCGCAGGAATTTTGACAAATTGTTCGGAACTTGACGCAGTGAATTGTAAACGATTTGGAATATTTGAAAATTTTGTTAAAATTTTAAAGACTGAGTGAATTTTTGTATAAAGTTTTATTAATATTCAATTTTGTGACCATGAGAATATGCTTGGTTTGTAAATATAACAGGAAGAGTTTCGAACCCGAAAGTTAGGACTTTAAAATATTCTGACAGGTATTAACAAATTTTACTAGTGTATCAATTGCTAATTAAGGATTTATTTCGAAAGATCTATGCATTACCTAATGTCAATAACATAAGCTTTTTTAATACTGAACAAAAATAGTGAACAAAATAGAGTTTGTAAGTCTTTAGGTAAATTTCTTCTTTGCTTTCTATAAACTTTCGGTTTTATAACATTGTAGTCCATCATGAACTTCACTCGACTCATGATGGACTTGAATAGATTACTATGACATGCAAGAAGAATTTAACTGCCAATAAGTTAACACTATATTGATAAAAGCAGGATAAATATGGGAATATCGTGGGCTTATTTTAGCTCAAAACCACGTACCCGATTATTGAATATACTTTTCCTTATCAACAATTTTCCTGGTACCATTTCACATGGATTAGTTTTAAATAATTCGTTATGGAGGGCGCGAGTGTTCCTTTGTTCCCTATTTCGAAGATGCGAAAAAGATTATATGCTTTTTGCGCCCGCTGCTGTCGAGGAATGTAAGTAAAAATTTTCCATCTTTAAAACCTTGAGCTTTTCTGTTAGATTATAAAATTGGTATTTGTTCTAGAGTTCCACCTCGACCAGAAAAATCCAAAGCAAAATCGCTGGTAGATTTAAGTGAAGAAGTTGGTAATTTTTAGTTTTCGCCGCGATATGCAGCAAAGTATTCCCTGTTATAAGCTCCCTTGCGTTCATATCTTCGCCATCTTTCACGAGAGTTTCTATTTTCTTCACAGCACTCTCCTGATCTTTGATGGCGACATTATGAATGTATTTTCTTCCGAAATGATGATAATCAGATTTAAAGCTTGTATCTTCATCTCTGTTAGCCCGTACGTTACCTTCCATTGCAGCGCAGATTGTTACTAACCAAAAATGTGATCCTGAAATAGAATAAGACTACACGTAATATGTGACAGCTGGGCCAAATCATGATGCGGGCGCATAAACATGTTTTAAAATACAATATAAGCATTTTTAGGCCTCTAAAATGATAATGAGGTCCAATGTCATGTTATACTAGGTCCGGGATCAAAACACTTGTAGTTTTGTAAACAATATAACGATAATATATCAAAAACATTTCCGAGAACATGCGAAAAAACTTGGCACACTTTTTATATTTCACTACGTGTTTACGTTTCATTCAAGCCCTTTACTATGCCAAGGTTACTACGCGTGACATAACACATGTGTAATAGGCCAATGGCTTCAAAACTGTTTATCAAGTTTTCACTCTAGTTTGTGTAGATAACAGCAAAAAGTGCGTAACTGATCTATCTCAACGAGAAATGAACCAGCGACCTACAATTGTTTGCTCGAGGCGATTAACGTCAATGTTGATAAGGATCTACGTGCGTAGAAGGCAGGTGAATGTACTGGAGTTCTTGAATAACTGAAGGTTAATAATGAGGATAAATTATCGGTTTTATTGTGTGTTTTGGATTTGGGCGAAAGATATAAATCATAAATCATAAAACTTTATTTGCTTTGAAACATGGTTATAAGGTCTTACAAACATATCACAGAGCTACTTGTTTAACCATTCACCAATCGTATGCAAACAGTAAATATAAGCACTTACAAAATTAAAATTAAAATTATAATCACAAAATGTTAGAATTCATTAATACTGTAAAATGTATGTTCACTCAGCCACTCACGCAATTTTATTTTAAACAATCTTTAGTTCAAGGTCTTTAAATGATTAGGCAATTTATTATAGATTTTAACGCACATACTCAGACAACCTTTGTAATACTTCGTGGTAACAGGAGTATCTCTAAAATCCAGCCTGCACAAGTCTCTTCTCAATCTAGGATTCCTATCACAAGCCTTGTGGAAAAGTTGAGTGTTATTTTTGACAAAAGTACAAACCTCCAGTATGTAGAGACACGGTAGAGTTAGGGTTGAGAGTCTCTTAAACAATAACCTACACGAAGCATCAGGCGGAACTCCACACATTGCACGTACACATTTTTTCTGAGCAACAAACACACGTCCTATATCCGTACTATTTCCCCAAAACACAATTCCATATCGTAATATAGATTCTACATAAGCGTGATAGCACGAAAGTGCTGTTTTTATATTGGTGATGTTGCTTACATGCTTAAGGGCATATATAAATTTATTAATTCTTCCGCAATTGCTATCTACATGTGACCTCCAGTTAAGGTTTTCATCAATTAATATTCCAAGAAATTTTGCTTTTTCGACCTCTTTAATATTTTTTCCGTCATGTTCAATATTCAATGAAAAGTTTGTTTTAGAATTGTGGTGTTTGTGAAATTGCATGTAGTTAGTTTTGTTAAGATTAATTTTAAGGTCGTTAACGATTAGCCAATTAATAATACCCTTCACCGTGTTATTAATGTCAGCTTCGTGGCTTCGTGTGGATTTGTATTTTGAATGTGTCACACCTTCCCTTAACTTTTGGTAGATAAAAATCTAACTATTGTATTTACATTAACCCGGCGTGTGTACTGGGTCTTTTTCATCCTTATGGTCCAACTTCAAGAATTGGCCGGGTGTAGTACATACAAAATATGCAAAATATGCGAAGCCCGGAGCGTCCCCCCCCCAATCAAAGATGGCTGCCATACAAGTTTAGATTTTTAAGGTGAGGCGAGGTCGCAGACCGAGCCTGCGGCCTCGCCTCACCACTCTTTGTATGGCGGCCATCTTGGAAAAACTGACTCGATATTCGGAACCTTCGATCCCCAAACCCCCCAGATACCGATTTTCGTCCGGATCGGAGCAACTTCATTTTCAGCCGCCATCTTGGATCCGCCATCTTGCAAAAAAATTTTGACAGCCACCTGACCCTCACCCCCTCTGTTCAAGCACACCCCACTTATGTCAAACGGTTCCGGAGATACAGCAATAATCATTTTGTATGGCGGCCATCTTGTTTTTTGCGAAAATCGAAAAAATGACGTCACCGGTAAAATTCGACCAGGGTGTGCGTCGACCTTAATTCAAGCGCCACCGCTCCACCTGCAACGGTTCGCCCGAAAAGGTGGGTTGCTACCTGATGAGAAAGTGGATCCGAGGATCTCGAGGTTTTCCTGTACCATTCGCGCCACTCTTTCCACACCCCCCATACAAAGTTTTCACCTCCCGCCGCTCCATCTGGGAGAACAATTCTGTCACCCAGTTAGTAAGTGAGTGGTATTGTAGCTTTATATAATATAATAAAACTAGGTTTCGCGTGGTGCGCGACCTGCTAAAGCAGGCCGCGAGGCGGTTGTGCTACCCTATTTGTAGGGTCAAAAAAGGCGTTTATTCTTTTTTTGGTTTTTCATGGCCACCATCTTGGATTTAAAAATCGATGTTATTTTAAGTATCAGTACCCCCGAAAACCTAAAAAACGACACCCATGACGGATTTTTCCAAAAAATGCATGTCCGCCATCTTGGATTTGAAAATAAATGTCATTTTCGGGATCAGCAAACCCGAAAACCTATTAAACGACACCCATGACAGTTTTTCACAAAAAATGCATGTCCGCCATCTTGGATTTCAAAATGGATGTCATTTTTGGAATCACCACACCCGAAAACCTATTAAACGACACCCATATCAGTATGCCCGAAAATTTCATATCCGCCATCTTAGATTTTTGGTGGGGAGAATCGAGACGCTCCGGGCTTCGCCCTTCGCGTCACAATTCCCCCAACTAAAATCCAAGATGGCGGATATGAAATTTTCGGATGGCGGTCGGCCAGTAAGATGCTTGGTGACGCTTCGGGCTTCGCCCTACGCGGAGCTCGGCCTTCGGCCTCGCCCTATACGCAGCTCGGCTCGGCCTTCGGCCTCGCCTCGCTCGTTCGGCTCGGTCTACGACCTCGCCTCACCTTAAAAATATAAACTTAAATGGCGGCCATCTTGGATTGGGGGGGGACTCTCCGGGCTTCACCCTACGCGGAGCTCGGCCTTCGGCCTCGCCTTATACGAAGCCCGCCTCGGCCTCGCCTCGCGGCGCGTCGTGGTTCGGCTCGGCCTTCGGCCTCGCCTCACCACTCCTTGTATGGCGGCCATCTTGGAAAATGGCGAAATCGAAAATCTTTTCCAATATTCGGATTCAGCGACCCCTAAAACCCCCGGATACCGAATTTGATCCGAATCAGAGGAGATAAAAAAATCTCGTTTTTGTATGGCGGCAATCTTGTTTTTTTGAAAATCGAAAAAAAAAATGTCACCAGTAGACTTTGACCAGGGTGCCGGTCGACCTTTGTTTGAGCACCACCGGTCCAAGTCGAACGGTTCACCCGGGAAGGTGGGCCGCGACCTGATGAGGAGGAGAATCCGAAGATGTCGAGGTTTTCCCATACTCACCGGAAAATTCTGACCACACCCCTCATACATCATTTTCACCTCCCGACCCTCCTTCTGGGAGAACAATTATGTCAATCACCCAGTCAGTGAGTGAGTGGTAATCTAGCTTTATATAGTATAACTAGGTTTCGCGTGGTGCGCGACCTGCTAAAGCAGGCCGCGAGGCGGTTGTGCTACCCTAGTCGTAGGGTCAAAAAGGCGTTCATTTACTTTTTAGAATCTAAACTTAAATTGCGGCTATCTTGTATTGGGGGGGGGGACGCTCTGGGCTTCGCCCTACGCGGAGCTCGGCCTTCGGCCTCGCCTTATGCGTCGTGGTTCGGCCTCGACCTCGCCTCACCTTTAGAATCTAAACTTGTATGGCGGCCATCTTTGATTGGGGGGGTGGGCGCTCCGGGCTTCGCACTACGCGGAGTTCGGCCTTCGGCCTCGCCTCACCTTTAGAATCTAAACTTAAATGGCGGCCATCTTGGATTGGGGGGGGGGACGCTCCGGGCTTTGCCCTACGCGGAGCTCGGCCTTCGGCCTCGCTTTATACGCAGCTCGCCTCGGCCTGCGGCCTCGCCTCGCGGCGCGTCGTGGTTCGGCTCGGCCTTCGGCCTCGCCTCACCACTCCTTGTATGGCGGCCATCTTGGAAAATGGCGATATCAAAAATTTCACCAGATATTCAGATTCAGCGACCCCAAAAACCCCCGGATACCGAGTTTGGTCCGAATCGGAGGAGATACAAAAATCTCATTTTTGTATGGCGGCCATCTTGTTTTTTTGAAAATCGAAAAAAAAATGTCATCGTTAGACTTCGAACAGGGTGTGGATCGACCTTTGTTCGAGTACCACCGGTCCAAGTCCAACGGTTCGCCCGGGAAGGTGGGTCGCAACCTGATGAGGAGGAGAATCCGAAGATGACGAGGTTTTCCCATACTTGACGGAAAATTTTGACCACACTCCCCATACATCATTTTCACCTCCCGACCCTCCTTCTGGGAGAACAATTATGTCAATCAGTCAGTCAGTCAGTCAGTGAGTGAGTGGTAATGTAGCTTTATATAGTATAAAATGGTCTACGACCTCGCCTCATCTTTAGAATCTAAACTTAAATGGCGGCCATCTTGGATTGGGGAGGAGGACGCTCCGGGCTTCGCCCTACGCGGAGCTCAGCCTTCGGCCTCACCTTATACGCAGCTCGCCTCGGCCTGCGGCCTCGCCTCGCGGCGCGTCGTGGTTCGGCTCGGCCTTCGGCCTCGCCTCACTACTCCTTGTATGGTGGCCATCTTGGAAAATAGCGAAATCGAAAATCTTTTCCGATATTCGGATTCAGCGACCCCTAAAACCCCCGGATACCGAATTCGGTCCGAATCAGAGGAGATACAAAAATCTCGTTTTTGAATGGCGGCCATCTTGTTTTTTTGAAAATCGAAAAAATTTTGTCACCTGTAAACTATGACCAGGGTGCTGGTCGACCTTTGTTTGAGCACCACCGATCCAACTCCAACGGTTTGCCCGGGAAGGTGGGTCACGAGCTGATGAGGAGGAGAATAAGAAGATGTCAAAGTTTTCCCGTACTCGACGGAAAATTCTGACCACACCCCCCATACATCATTTTCACCTCCCGACCCTCCTTCTGGGAGAACAATTATGTCAATCAGTCAGTCAGTCAGTCAGTGAGTGAGTGGTAATGTAGCTTTATATAGTATAATAACTAGGTTTCGCGTGGTGCGCGACCTGCTAAAGCAGGCCACAAGGCGGTTGTGCTACCCTAGTCGTAGGGTCAAAAAGGCGTTCATACTTTTTTTGGTTTGTCACGACTGCCATCTTAGATTTCAAAATGTATGTCACCAAAAATCTAAGATGGCGGATATGAAATTTTCGGGCATACTGATATGGGTGTCGTTTAATAGGTTTTCGGGTGTGGTGATTCCAAAAATGACATCCATTTTGAAATCCAAGATGGCGGACATGCATTTTTGTTTTTTTGAAAAAACAAACCTAACCTAACCTAACCTCCGGGCTTCGCCCTTCGCGTCACAATTCCCCCAACTAAAATCCAAGATGGCGGATATGAAATTTTCGGATGGCGGTCGGCCAGTAAGATGCTTGGTGACGCTTCGGGCTTCGCCCTACGCGGAGCTCGGCCTTCGGCCTCGCCCTATACGCAGCTCGGCTCGGCCTTCGGCCTCGCCTCGCTCGTTCGGCTCGGTCTACGACCTCGCCTCACCTTAAAAATATAAACTTAAATGGCGGCCATCTTGGATTGGGGGGGGACTCTCCGGGCTTCACCCTACGCGGAGCTCGGCCTTCGGCCTCGCCTTATACGAAGCCCGCCTCGGCCTCGCCTCGCGGCGCGTCGTGGTTCGGCTCGGCCTTCGGCCTCGCCTCACCACTCCTTGTATGGCGGCCATCTTGGAAAATGGCGAAATCGAAAATCTTTTCCAATATTCGGATTCAGCGACCCCTAAAACCCCCGGATACCGAATTTGATCCGAATCAGAGGAGATAAAAAAATCTCGTTTTTGTATGGCGGCAATCTTGTTTTTTTGAAAATCGAAAAAAAAAATGTCACCAGTAGACTTTGACCAGGGTGCCGGTCGACCTTTGTTTGAGCACCACCGGTCCAAGTCGAACGGTTCACCCGGGAAGGTGGGCCGCGACCTGATGAGGAGGAGAATCCGAAGATGTCGAGGTTTTCCCATACTCACCGGAAAATTCTGACCACACCCCTCATACATCATTTTCACCTCCCGACCCTCCTTCTGGGAGAACAATTATGTCAATCACCCAGTCAGTGAGTGAGTGGTAATCTAGCTTTATATAGTATAACTAGGTTTCGCGTGGTGCGCGACCTGCTAAAGCAGGCCGCGAGGCGGTTGTGCTACCCTAGTCGTAGGGTCAAAAAGGCGTTCATTTACTTTTTAGAATCTAAACTTAAATTGCGGCTATCTTGTATTGGGGGGGGGGACGCTCTGGGCTTCGCCCTACGCGGAGCTCGGCCTTCGGCCTCGCCTTATGCGTCGTGGTTCGGCCTCGACCTCGCCTCACCTTTAGAATCTAAACTTGTATGGCGGCCATCTTTGATTGGGGGGGTGGGCGCTCCGGGCTTCGCACTACGCGGAGTTCGGCCTTCGGCCTCGCCTCACCTTTAGAATCTAAACTTAAATGGCGGCCATCTTGGATTGGGGGGGGGGACGCTCCGGGCTTTGCCCTACGCGGAGCTCGGCCTTCGGCCTCGCTTTATACGCAGCTCGCCTCGGCCTGCGGCCTCGCCTCGCGGCGCGTCGTGGTTCGGCTCGGCCTTCGGCCTCGCCTCACCACTCCTTGTATGGCGGCCATCTTGGAAAATGGCGATATCAAAAATTTCACCAGATATTCAGATTCAGCGACCCCAAAAACCCCCGGATACCGAGTTTGGTCCGAATCGGAGGAGATACAAAAATCTCATTTTTGTATGGCGGCCATCTTGTTTTTTTGAAAATCGAAAAAAAAATGTCATCGTTAGACTTCGAACAGGGTGTGGATCGACCTTTGTTCGAGTACCACCGGTCCAAGTCCAACGGTTCGCCCGGGAAGGTGGGTCGCAACCTGATGAGGAGGAGAATCCGAAGATGACGAGGTTTTCCCATACTTGACGGAAAATTTTGACCACACTCCCCATACATCATTTTCACCTCCCGACCCTCCTTCTGGGAGAACAATTATGTCAATCAGTCAGTCAGTCAGTCAGTGAGTGAGTGGTAATGTAGCTTTATATAGTATAAAATGGTCTACGACCTCGCCTCATCTTTAGAATCTAAACTTAAATGGCGGCCATCTTGGATTGGGGAGGAGGACGCTCCGGGCTTCGCCCTACGCGGAGCTCAGCCTTCGGCCTCACCTTATACGCAGCTCGCCTCGGCCTGCGGCCTCGCCTCGCGGCGCGTCGTGGTTCGGCTCGGCCTTCGGCCTCGCCTCACTACTCCTTGTATGGTGGCCATCTTGGAAAATAGCGAAATCGAAAATCTTTTCCGATATTCGGATTCAGCGACCCCTAAAACCCCCGGATACCGAATTCGGTCCGAATCAGAGGAGATACAAAAATCTCGTTTTTGAATGGCGGCCATCTTGTTTTTTTGAAAATCGAAAAAATTTTGTCACCTGTAAACTATGACCAGGGTGCTGGTCGACCTTTGTTTGAGCACCACCGATCCAACTCCAACGGTTTGCCCGGGAAGGTGGGTCACGAGCTGATGAGGAGGAGAATAAGAAGATGTCAAAGTTTTCCCGTACTCGACGGAAAATTCTGACCACACCCCCCATACATCATTTTCACCTCCCGACCCTCCTTCTGGGAGAACAATTATGTCAATCAGTCAGTCAGTCAGTCAGTGAGTGAGTGGTAATGTAGCTTTATATAGTATAATAACTAGGTTTCGCGTGGTGCGCGACCTGCTAAAGCAGGCCACAAGGCGGTTGTGCTACCCTAGTCGTAGGGTCAAAAAGGCGTTCATACTTTTTTTGGTTTGTCACGACTGCCATCTTAGATTTCAAAATGTATGTCATTCTCGTAATCAGCACCCCCGAAAACCTATTAAACGACACACATGATGGTATTTTCCAAAAAATCCATGTCGGCCATCTTGGATTTCAAAATAGATGTCATTTTCGCAATCAGCACCCCAGAAAACGTATTAAACGACACCCATGAAGGTTTTTTATAAAAAATGCATGTCCACCCTCTTGGAATTCAAAATGGAAGTCATTTTCGGAATCAGCACCCCCGAAAACCAATTAAACGACACCCATGTCGACATGCCCGTAAATTTCATATCCGCCATCTTGGATTTTTGGTGTGGATAATCATGACGCTCCGGGCTTCGCCCCTCGCGTCACGATTCCCCCAACTAAAATCCAAGATGGCAGATATGAAATTTTCGGATGGCGGTCGGCCGGTAAGATGTTTGGTGACGCTTCGGGCTTCGCCCTACGTGGAGCTCGGCCTTCGGCCTCGCCCTATACGCAGCTCGGCTCGGCCTTCGGCCTCGCCTCGCGCGGTCGGCTCAGTCTACGACCTCGCCTCACCTTTAGAATCTGAACTTAAATGGCGGCCATCCTGGATTGAGGGGGGGGGGGACGCTCCGGGCTTCGCCCTACGCGGAGCTTGGCCTTCGGCCTCGCTTTATACGCAGCTCGCCTCGGCCTGCGGCCTCGCCTCGCGGCGCGTCGTGGATCGGCTCGGCCTTCGGCCTCGCCTCAACACTCCTTGTAAGGCGGCCATCTTGGAAAATGGCGATATCAAAAATTTTACCAGATATTCAGATTTAGCGACCCCTAAAACCCCCGGATACTGAAATTGGTCCGGATCAGAGGAGATACAAAAATCTCGTTTTTGTATGGCGGCCATTTTGTTTTTTTGAAGATCGAAAAAATTTTGTCACCGGTAGACTTTGACCAGGGTGCCGGTTGACCTATGTTCGAATACCACCGGTCCAACTCCAACGGTTCGCCCGGGAAGGTGGGCCGCGACCTGATGAGGAGGAGAATTCGAAGATATCGAGGTTTTCCCATACTCACTGGAAAATTATGACTATACCTCTCATACAACATTTTTACCTCCCGACCCTCCTTCTGGGAGAACAATTATGTCAGTCAGTGAGTCAGTGGTAATGTAGCTTTATATAGTATAATAAAATAACAAGGTTTCGCATGGTGCGCGACCTGCTAAAGCAGGTCGCGAGGCGGTTGTGCCTTTTTTTATAAATTTAAAAAAAAGTTTTTTTTATTTTTCACGGCCGCCATCTTAAATTTCAAAATGGATTTTTTCTTAATCAGCACCCCTGAATACCCAAAAAACGACATCCGATATTTTGCAAAATTTATGTAGGCCATCTTGGATTTCAAAACGTATGTCATTTTCGGAATCAGCACCCCCGAAAACCTATTAAACGACACCCATGACGGTATTTTCCAAAAAATATATATCCGCCATCTTGGATTTCAAATGGATGTCATTTTTGAAATCAGCACCCCTGAAAACCTATTAAACGACACCCATGTCGGTATGATGGCGGTCGGCTGGTAATATGCTTGGTGACTTTTCGGGCTTCGCCCTACGCGGAGCTCGGCCTTTGGCCTCGCCCTATACGCAGCTCGCCTCGGCCTACGGCCTCGGCTCGCGCGTTCGGCTCGGTCTGCGACCTCGCCTCACCTTAAAAATCTAAACCTGTATGGCGGCCATCTTTGATTGGGGGGGGGACGCTCCGGGCTTTGCCCTACGCGGAGTTCGGCCTTCGGCCTCACCCTATACGCGGCTCGCCTCAGCCTTCGGCCTCGCCTCACCTTTAGAATCTAAACTTACCGCCATCTAGAATTGGGGGGAGGGGACGCTCCGGGCTTCGCCCTCCGCGGAGTTCGGCCTTCGGCCTCACACTGTGCGCGGCTCGCCTCGGCCTTCGGCCTCGCCTCGCGAAATCGGCTCGGTCTTCGACCTCGCCTCACCTTTAGAATCTAAACTTGTATGGCGGCCATCTTGGATTTGGGGGGGGGACGCTCCGGGCTACGCCCTGCGCGGAGCTCGGCCTTCTGCTCGCCTCGGCCTACGGCCTCGCCTCGCGGAGTGGCGTCGTGGTTCGGCTCGGCCTGCGGCCTCGCCTCACCACTCCTTGTATGGCGGCCATCTTGGAAAATGGTGGAATCGAAAAACTGACCCGATATTCGGAATCTTCGTCCCCCAAACCCCCCAGATACCGATTTTCGTCCGGATCGGAGCAACTTCATTTCCGGCCGCCATCTTGGATCCGCCATCTTGAAAAAAAAAATTTGACAGCCAGCTGCCCCCCACCCCCCTGTAAAACATTTGTTCGAGCACACTCCACTTATGTCAAACGGATCCGGAGATACAGCAATAAACATTTTGTACGGCGGCCATCTTGTTTTTGCGAAAATCGAAAAAATGACGTCACCGGTAGAATTCGACCAGGGTGTGGGTCGACTTTTGTTCGAGCGCCACCGCTCCATCTGCAACGGTTCGCCCGGGAAGGTGGGTCGCCACCTGATGAGAAGGTGGATCCGAGGATCTCGAGGTTTTCCCGTACCCTCCGCACCACCCTCTCCACACTTCCCATACAAAGTTTTCACCTCCCGCCGCTCCATCTGGGAGAACAATTCTGTCACCCAGTGAGTCAGTCAGTGGTATTGTAGCTTTATATAATATAATAACTAGGTTTCGCGTGGTGCGCGACCTGCTAAAGCAGGCCGCGAGGCGGTTGTGCTACCCTATTTGTAGGGTCAAAAAGGCGTTCATACTTTTTTTGGTTTGTCACGACCGCCATCTTGGATTTCAAAATGGATGTCAGTTTCGTAATCAGCATCCCCGAAAACCTATTAAACGACACCCATGTCGGCATGCCCGAAAATTTCATGGCGGTCGGCCGGTAAGATGCTTGGTCACGCTTCGGGCTTCGCCCTACGCGGAGCTCGGCCTTCGGCCTCGCCCTATACGCAGCTCGCCTCGGCCTTCGGCCTCGCCTCGCGCGTTCGGCTCGGTCTACGACCTCGCCTCACCTTTAAAATCTAAACTTAAATTGCGGCCAACTTGGATTGGGGGGGGGGGGCGCTCCGGGCTTCGCCCTACGCGGAGTTCGGCCTTCGGCCTCACCATATACGCGGCTCGCCTCGGCCTTCGGCCTCGCCTCGCGCGTTCGGCTCGGTCTTCGACCTCGCCTCACCTTTAGAATCTAAACTTGTATGGCGGCCATCTTCGATTGGGGGGGGGGGACGCTCCGGGCTTCGCCCAACGCGGAGTTCAGCCTTCGGCCTCACCCTATACGCGGCTCGCCTCGGCCTTCGGCCTCGTCTCGCGCGTTCGGCTCGGTCTTCGACCTCACCTCACCTTTAGAATCTAAACTTGTATGGCGGCCATCTTGGATTTGTGGGGGGACGCTCCGGGTTACGCCCTGCGCGGAGCTCGGCCTTCGGCCTCGCCTTTTACGCAGCTCGCCTCGGCCTACGGCCTCGCCTCGCGGCGTGGCGTCGTGGTTCGGCTCGGCCTGCGGCCTCGCCTCACCACTCCTTGTATGGCGGCCATCTTGGAAAATGGTGGAATCGAAAAACTGACCCAATATTCGGGATCTTCGTCCCCCAAACCCCCCAGATACCGATTTTCGTCCGGATCGGAGCAACTTCATTTCCGGCCGCCATCTTGGATCCGCCATCTTGAAAAAAAAATTTAACAGCCACCTGCCTCTCACCCTCCTGTGAAACATTTGTTCGAGCACACCCCACTTATGTCAAACGGTTCCGGAGATACAGCAATAATCATTTTGTATGGCGGCCATCTTGTTTTTGCGAAAATCGAAAAAATGACGTCACCGGTAGAATTCGACTAGGGTGTGGGTCGACCTTAGTTCGAGCGCCACCGCTCCATCTGCAACGGTTCGCCCGGGAAGGTGGGTCGCCACCTGATGAGAAGGTGGATCCGAGGATCTCGAGGTTTTCCCGTACCCTCCGCGTCATCCGCTCCACACCTCCCGTACAAAGTTTTCACCTCCCGCCGCTCCATCTGGGAGAACAATTCTGTCACCCAGTGAGTCAGTCAGTGGTATTGTAGCTTTATATAATATAACTAGGTTTCGCGTGGTGCGCGACCTGCTAAAGCAGGTCGCGAGGCGGTTGTGCCTTTTTTTATAAATTTTAAAAAAGTTTTAAATTTTTTTTTGTTTTTCACGGCCGCCATCTTGGATTTAAAAATGGATGTTATTTTCTTAATCAGCACCCCTGAATACCCAAAAATCGACACCCATGACGAAATTTTTCAAAAAATGTATGTCCGCCATCTTGGATTTCAAAACGTATGTCATTTTCGGAATCAGCACCCCCGAAAACCTATTAAACGACACCCATGACGGAATTTTCCAAAAAATCCATGTCCGCCATCTTGGATTTCAAAATGGATGTCATTTTCGAAATCAGCACCCCTGAAAACCTATTAAACGACACCCATGTCGGTATGATGGCGGTCGGCTGGTAATATGCTTGGTGACGCTTCGGGCTTCGCCCTACGCAGAGCTCGGCCTTCGGCCTCGCGGCCTTCAAAATGGATGTCATTTTCGAAATCAGCACCCCTAAGAACCTATTAAACGACACCCATGTCGGTATGATGGCGGTCGGCTGGTAATATGCTTGGTGACGCTTCGGGCTTCGCCCTACGCGGAGCTCGGCCTTCGGCCTCGCCCTATACGCAGCTCGCCTCGGCCTACGGCCTCGGCTCGCGCGTTCGGCTCGGTCTGCGACCTCGCCTCACCTTAAAAATGTAAACTTGTATGGCGGCCATCTTTGATTGGGGGGGGGCCGCTCCGGGCTTCGCCCTACGCGGAGTTCGGCCTTCGGCCTCACCCTGTACGCGGCTCGCCTCGGCCTTCGGCCTCGCCTCGCGCGTTCGGCTTGGTCTTCGACCTCGCCTCACCTTTAGAATCTAAACTTGTATGGCGGCCATCTTTGATTGGGGGGGGGGACGCTCCGGGCTTCGCCCTACGCGGAGTTCGGCGATCGGCCTCACCCTATACGCGGCTCGCCTCGGCCTTCGGCCTCGTCTCGCGCGTTCGGCTCGGTCTTCGACCTCGCCTCACCTTTAGGATCTAAACTTGTATGGCGGCCATCTTGGATTTGGGGGGGGACGCTCCAGGCTACGCCCTGCGCGGAGCTCGGCCTTCGGCCTCGCCTTTGACGCAGCTCGCCTCGGCCTACGGCCTCGCCTCGCGGCGTGGCGTCATGGTTCGGCTCGGCCTGCGGCCTCGCCTCACCACTCCTTGTATGGCGGCCATCTTGGAAAATAGTGGAATCGAAAAACTGACCCGATATTCGGAATCTTCGTCCCCCGAACCCCCCAGACACCGATTTTCGTTCGGATCGGAGCAACTTCATTTCCGGCCGCCATCTTGGATCCGCCATCTTGAAAAAAAAATTTGACAGCCACCTGCCCCTCACCCTCCTGTAAAACATTTGTTCGAGCACACCCCACTTATGTCAAACGGTTCCGGAGATACAGCAATAATCATTTTGTATGGCGGCCATCTTGTTTTTGCGAAAATCGAAAAAATGACGTCACCGGTAGAATTCGACCAGGGTGTGGGTCGACCTTAGTTCGAGCGCCACCGCTCCATCTGCAACGGTTCGCCCGGGAAGGTGGGTCGCTACCCGATGAGAAGGTGGATCTGAGGATCTCGAGGTTTTCCCGTACCCTCCGCGACACCCTCTCCACACCCTCCGTACAAAGTTTTCACCTCCCGCCGCTCCATCTGGGAGAACAATTCTGTCACCCAGTGAGTGAGTGAGTGGTATTGTAGCTTTATATAATATAATAACTAGGTTTTGCGTGGTGCGCGACCTGCTAAAGCAGGTCGCGAGGCGGTTGTGCTACCCTATTTGTAGGGTCAAAAAAGTTTGCTTTTTTTTTTTCACGGCCGCCATCTTGGATTTCAAAATAGATGTTATTTTCTTAATCAGCACCCCCAAATACCCAAAAAACGACACCCATGACGATATTTTTCAAAAAATGTATGTCCGCCATCTTGGATTTCAAAACGTATGTCATTTTCGGAATCAGCACCCCCGAAAACCTATTAAACGACACCCATGACGGTATTTTCCAAAAAATCCATGTCCGCCATCTTGGATTTCAAAATGGATGTCATTTTCGAAATCAGCACCCCTGAAAACCTATTAAACGACACCCATGTCGGTATGATGGCGGTCGGCTGGTAATATGCTTGGTGACGCTTCGGGCTTCGCCCTACGCGGAGCTCGGCCTTCGGCCTCGCCCTATACGCAGCTTGCCTCGGCCTACGGCCTCGGCTCGCGCGTTCGGCTCGGTCTGCGACCTCGCCTCACCTTGAAAATCTAAACTTGTATGGCGGCCATCTTTGATTGGGGGGGGACGCTCTGGGCTTCGCCCTACGCGGAGTTCGGACTTCGGCCTCACCCTGTACGCGGCTCGCCTCGGCCTTCGGCCTCGCCTCACCTTTAGAATATAAATTTGTATGGCGGCCATCTTTGATTGGGGGGGGGCCGCTCCGGGCTTCGCCCTACGCGGAGTTCGGCCTTCGGCCTCACCCTATACGCAGCTCGCCTCGGCCTTCGGCCTCGCCTCACTTTTAGAATCTAAACTTGTATGGCGGCCATCTTTGATTGGGGGGGGAAGCTCCGGGCTTCGCCCTACGCGGAGTTCGGCCTTCGGCCTCACCCTATACGCGGCTCGCCTCGGCCTTCGGCCTCGCCTCGCGCGTTCGGCTCGGTCTTCGACCTCACCTCACCTTTAGAATCTAAACTTGTATTGCGGCCATCTTGGATTTGGGGGGGGGGACGCTCCGGGCTACGCCCTGCGCGGAGCTCGGCCTTCGGCCTCGCCTTTTACGCAGCTCGCCTCGGCCTACGGCCTCGCCTCGCGGCGTGGCGTCGTGGTTCGGCTCGGTCTGCGGCCTCGCCTCACCACTCCTTGTATGGCGGCCATCTTGGAAAATGGTGGAATCGAATAACTGACCCAATATTCGGAATCTTCGACCCCCAAACCCCGCAGATACCGATTTTCGTCCGGATCGGAGCAACTTCATTTCCGGCCGCCATCTTGGATCCGCCATCTTGAAAAAAAATTTTGACAGCCACCTGCCCCTCACCCCCCTGTAAAACATTTGTTCGAGCACACCCCACTTATGTCAAACGGTTCCGGAGATACAGCAATAATCATTTTGTATGGCGGCCATCTTGTTTTTGCGAAAATCGAAAAAATGACGTCACCGGTAGAATTCGACCAGGGTGTGGGTCGACCTTAGTTCGAGCGCCACCGCTCCATCTGCAACGGTTCGCCCGGGAAGGTGGGTCTCCACCCGATGAGAAGGTGGATCCGAGGATCTCGAGGTTTTCCCGTACCGTCCGCACCACCCTCTCCACACCCCCCATACAAAGTTTTCACTTCCCGCCGCTCCATCTGGGAGAACAATTCTGTCACCCAGTCAGTGAGTGAGTGAGTGGTATTGCAGCTTTATATAATATAATAATAACTAGGTTTCGCGTGGTGCGCGACCTGCTAAAGCAGGCCGCGAGGCGGTTGTGGTACCCTTTTTGTAGGGTCAAAAATGCGATCATACTTTTTTTGGTTTGTCACGACCGCCATCTTGGATTTCAAAATGGATGTCAGTTTCGTAATCAGCATCCCCGAAAACCTATTAAACGACACCCATGTCGTTATGCCTGAAAATTTCATGGCGGTCGGCCGGTAAGATGCTTGGTGACGCTTCGGGCTTCGCCCTACGCGGAGCTCGGCCTTCGGCCTTGCCCTATACGCAGCTCGCCTCGGCCTTCGGCCTCGCCTCGCGCGTTCGGCTCGGTCTATGACCTCGCCTCACCTTTAGAATCTAAACCTAAATTGCGGCCATCTTGGATTGGGGGGGAAGACGCTTTGGGCTTCGCCCTACGCGGAGCTCGGCCTTCGGCCTCACCTTATACGCAGCTCGTCTCGGCCTGCGGCCTCGACCTCGCCTCTCCTTTAGAATTTTAACTTGCATGGCGGCCATCTTTGATTGGGGGGGGGCCACTTTAGGCTTCGCCCTACGCGGAGTTCGGCCTTCGGCCTCACCCTATACGCGGCTCGCCTCGGCCTTCGGCCTCGCCTCGTGCGTTCGGCTTGGTCTTCGACCTCGCCTCACCTTAAGAATCTAAACTTGTATGGCGGCCATCTTTGATTGGGGGGGGGACGCTCCGGGCTTCGCCCTACGCGGAGTTCGGCCTTCGGCCTCACCCTATACGTGGCTCGCCTCGGCCTTCGGCCTCGTCTCGCGCGTTCGGCTCGGTCTTCGACCTCGCCTCACCTTTAGAATCTAAACTTGTATGGCGGCCATCTTGGATTTGGGAGGGGGGACGCTCCGGGCTACGCCCTGCGCTGAGCTCGGCCTTCGGCCTCGCCTTTTACGCAGCTCGCCTCGGCCTACGGCCTCGCCTCGCAGCGTGGCGTCGTGGTTCGGCTCGGCCTGCGGCCTCGCCTTACCAATCCTTGTATGGCGGCCATCTTGGAAAATGTTAGAATCGAAAAACTGACCCGATATTCGGAATTTTCGACCCCCAAACCCCCCAGATACCGATTTTCGTCCGGATTGGAGCAACTTCATTTTCGGCCGCCATCTTGGATCCGCCATCTTGAAAAAAAAATTTGACTGCCACCTGCCCCTTACCCCCCTGTAAAACATTTGTTCGAGCATAGCCCTTTTATGTCAAACGGTTCCGGAGATACAGCAATAATCATTTTGTATGGCGGCCATCTTGTTTTTGCGAAAATCGAAAAAATGACGTCACTGATTGAATTTGACCAGGGTGTTGGTCGACCTTTGTTCGAGCGCCACCGCTCCATCTGCAACGGTTCGCCCGGGAAGGTGGGTCGCCACCCGATGAGAAGGTGGATCCGAGGATCTCGAGGTTTTCCCGTACCCTCCGCACCACCCTCTCCACACCCTCCATACAAAGTTTTAGCCTCCCGCCGCTCCATCTGGGAGAACAATTCTGTCACCCAGTGAGTCAGTCAGTGGTATTGTAGCTTTATATAATATAACTAGGTTTCGCGTGGTGCGCGACCTGCTAAAGCAGGTCGCGAGGCGGTTGTGCCTTTTTTTATAAAAAACGACTCATGATCTTGGATTTGAAAATAAATGTCATTTTCGCAATCAGCACCCCAGAAAACGTATTAAACGACACCCATGACGGTTTTCTACAAAAAATGCATGTCCGCCATCTTGGATTTCAAAATGGATGTTATTTTCTTAATCAGCACCCCTGAATACCCAAAAAACGACAACCATGACGATATTTTGCAAAAAAATTATGTCTGCCATCTTGGATTTCAAAACGTATGTCATTTTCGGAATCAACACCCCCGAAAACCTCTTAAACGACACCCATGATGGTATTTTCCAGAAAATCCATGTCCGCCATCTTGGACTTCAAAATGGATGTCATTTTCGAAATCAGCACCCCTGAAAACCTATTAAACGACACCCATGTCGGTATGATGGCGGTCGGCGGGTAATATGCTTGGTGACCCTTCGGGCTTCGCCCTACGCGGAGCTCGGCCTTCGGCCTCGCCCTATACGCAGCTCGCCTCGGCCTACGGCCTCAGCTCGCGCGTTCGGCTCGGTCTGCGACCTCGCCTCACCTTAAAAATCTAAACTTGTATGGCGGCCATCTTTGACTGGGGGGGGGGACGCTCCGGGCTTCGCCCTACGCGGAGTTCGGCCTTCGGCCTCACCCTATACGCGGCTCGGTCTTCGACCTCGCCTCACCTTTAGAATCTAAACTTGCCGCCATCTAGAATGGGGGGGGGGGGCCGCTCCGGGCTTCGCCCTACGCGGAGTTCGGCCTTCGGCCTCACCCTATACGCGGCTCGCCTCGGCCTTCGGCCTCGCCTCGCGCGTTCGGCTCGGTCTTCGACCTCGCCTCACCTTTAGAATCTAAACTTGTATGGCGGCCATCTTTGATTTGGGGGGGGGACGCTCCGGGCTTCGCCCTACGCGGAGTTCGGCCTTCGACCTCACCCTATACGCGGCTCGCCTCGGCCTTCGGCCTCGTCTCTCGCGTTCGGCTCGGTCTTCGACCTCGCCTCACCTTTAGAATCTAAACTTGTATGGCGGCTATCTTGGATTTGGGGGAGGGGACGCTCCGGGCTACGCCCTGCGCGGAGCTCGGCCTTCGGCCTCGCCTTTTACGCAGCTCGCCTCGGCCTACGGCCTCGCCTCGCGGCGTGGCGTCGTGGTTCGGCTCGGCCTGCGGCCTCGCCTCACCACTCCTTGTATGGCGGCCATCTTGGAAAATGGTGGAATCAAAAAACTGACCCGATATTCGGAATCTTTGTCCTCCAAACCCCCCAGATACCGATTTTCGTCCGGATCGGAGCAACTTCATTTCCGGCCGCCATCTTGGATCCGCCATCTTGAAAAAAAAATTTAACAGCCACCTGCCTCTCACCCTCCTGTGAAACATTTGTTCGAGCACACTCCACTTATGTCAAACGGATCCGGAGATACAGCAATAAACATTTTGTATGGCGGCCATCTTGTTTTTGCGAAAATCGAAAAAATGACGTCACCGGTAGAATTCGACCAGGGTGTGGGTCGACCTTAGTTCGAGCGCCACCGCTCCATCTGCAACGGTTCGCCCGGGAAGGTGGGTCGCCACCCGATGAGAAGGTGGATCCGAGGATCTCGCGGTTTTCCCGTACCCTCCGCTTTACCCACTCCACACCTCCCATACAAAGTTTTCACCTCCCGCCGCTCCATCTGGGAGAACAATTCTGTCACCCAGTCAGTCAGTGAGTCAGTGGTATTGTAGCTTTATATAAAATAATAACTAGGTTTTGCGTGGTGCGCGACCTGCTAAAGCGGGTCGTGAGGCGGTTGTACCTTTTTTTATAAATTTAAAAATTTTTTTAATTTTTTTTTGTTTTTCACGGCCGCCATCTTGGATTTAAAAATGGATGTTATTTTCTTAATCAGAACCCCTGAATACCCAAAAAACAACACCCATGACGATATTTTGCAAAAAATTTATGTCCGCCATCTTGGATTTCAAAACGTATGTCATTTTCGAAATCAGCACCCCCGAATACCTATTAAACGACACCCATGAAGGTATTTTACAAAAACTCCATGTTCGCCATCTTGGATTTCAAAATGGATGTCATTTTCGAAATCAGCACCCCTGAAAACCTATTAAACGACACCCATGTCGGTATGATGGCGGTCGGCTGGTAATATGCTTGGTGACGCTTCGGGCTTCGCCCTACGCGGAGCTCGGCCTTCGGCCTCGCCCTATACGCAGCTCGCCTCGGCCTACGGCCTCGGCTCGCGCGTTCGGCTCGGTCTGCGACCTCGCCTCACCTTAAAAATCTAAACATGTATGGTGGCCATCTTTGATTTGGGGGGGGGGACGCTCCGGGCTTCGCCCTACGCGGAGCTCGGCCTTCGGCCTCACCCTATACGCGGCTCGCCTCGGCCTTCGGTGAGTCAGTGGTATTGTAGCTTTATATAATATAACTAGGTTTCGCGTGGTGCGCGACCTGCTAAAGCTGGTCGCGAGGTGGTTGTGCCTTTTTTTATAAATTTAAAAAAGTTTTTAATTTTTTTTTGTTTTTCACGGCCGCCATTTTGGATTTAAAAATGGATGTTATTTTCTTAATCAGCACCCCTAAATACCCAAAAAACGACACCCATGACGATATTTTGCAAAAAATTTAAGTCCGCCATCTTTGATTTCAAAACGTATGTCATTTTCGGAATCAGCACCCCCGAATACCTATTAAACGACACCCATGAAGGTATTTTCAAAAAATCCATGTCCGCCATTTTGGATTTCAAAATGGATGTCATTTTAGAAATCAGCACCCCTGAAAACCTATTAAACGACACCCATGTCGGAAGTTTTTAATTTTTTTTTGTTTTTCACAGCCGCCATCTTGGATTTAAAAATGGATGTTATTTTCTTAATCAGCAACCCTGAATACCCAAAAAACGACACCCATGACGATATTTTGCAAAAATTTTATGTCCGCCATCTTGGATTTCAAATCGTATGTCATTTTCCGAATCAGCACACCCGAAAACCTATTAAACGACACTTATGACCGTATTTTCCAAAAAATCCATGTCCGCCATCTTGGATTTCAAAATGGATGTCATTTTAGAAATCAGCACCCCTGAAAACCTATTAAACGACACCCATGTCTGTATGATGGCGGTCGGCTGGTAATATGCTTGGTGACGCATCGGTAGTCTTTCGCTTGTGACGTTATGTCACAGCAAACCTTCGTGTGCCGTCTACCTACTGACTTTTACTGAAGTGTTTCTGTCACTACCAGTTCAGTGTGAAAACATTGTTTAAATTGCTCTGTATGATTTTTCAAACAAATGCCTGATGAGTACGTACATACATAGCGCTACATCAGTTAGTGCAGACGGTGCTGTAGTCCCGGCCCGGCCGCGGCTCGCGTCACTTGGTCGGCTTGATGCAGCGTCATGTTTATATCTGATGTGATTTGTTTCTTCTGTAATAAAATAATATTATTGTTTATACTTCAATGTATGAAATAAGATTTAAATATAATTAAATCAATACTAATGAGAGTCTCTTTCTGTAATATGGGCGTTCTGTAATAGTAATACGGGTGTGCAACTTAAACAATTATTTATCAATTGTTCATTGGCAGTATTAGGAATCGAACCCAATACCCCTTTTTTATAATTATCACCAATGATGTGATGATACATCCATCATACATGATCTATTGTGGAGAAAGATTGGTAGTCTTTCGCCCATGACACAGTAAATCTTCCTTTGCTGGCTAACTATTGACTTTTACTGAAGTGTTTATGTCACTATCAGTTCAGTATGGAAGAATTTTTTTTTTATCTGTTGCTCTGTTTGATTTTTCAAACAAATGCCTCATGAATATGTACAGACAACAGCACGTCATTACCCATTAATTTCGCATTCTGTGTTAATCGGGTTTTTAATACAAACTGTATTAGTAACTTTTTCCCTTCCGCGTCTAACATAGCGCAATAAAGTTCAATGGCATCAATTAACCTTTTTGTGCTTTCTTCATCCCCAGTCATTTGCGGTAAAATCGAAACAGCAGTTTTTAAGTTAAATTTCTCCATGGTTTTTGGTTGTTTTTTTCCCTCAAAACTACTCGAACAAAATTCGGCAATCTTTTTGTACAATTCACGTATCTCTTTAGTCAATTCGTTTATTAATAAAATTGAATCCTCTGAAATTTCACCTTTTAATATTTGTGTTCCTATCAAATCTATAGCAGTATTAAATTCTGATAAATAGTAATTAGCAACCTCTAATTTTTTACTCAAGGTTTCTGGAGTTCGCCTGTCTTTCGGCAATTTAATTAAGTTATCTTTTATATTTTTTAAATTATCCTTTATTTTGATAAGAACACTAGTCATAGCTTATCAGTGAAAGTTAAACCACATAATAATATATACTACTTCATAATATAATATTTACTTACTAGTTGATGTCCATACTTATGTTAATACCTATACCAGAATATAACTAATTTTTATACAGTACTCACTATTACCCCCATATACATATAAGTTACTCTATGCTCACTATTCACTTGTCATTTTTATATACGCCTTCGATCTCTCAGTTTTCCATTTCACTGCACTATTCACTCACTATTCACCACGCATTGGAACGTAGAAGTCAATTGCACTTTTATTTTCTCTTCCTCTTTACTTTACTCAGCTGTTAGACGTCAAGGGGCTAGGGCGGGCGTAGAAGAATTCAAAGCTTCTGTAAACGCAACATACCAGCGTCTACACCTCGTTCAACTCGCTTGTTAAAGCACTTCAAGCAGTAGCGGATCACGATGACAATCATTACTATAACGAACAACATAATTATCACCAGCATGCTCCAGGATATCATTCCCATATGCATCTCGACGTTTGTATTCGATACGTAGTTATTGTACCCAATCTGTGTCAGAAATTCCTTAGAATCCGGTTTCGGCGCTTTTGAATTACACATTTTTCACTTAAAATTAGTAATCTCGCACAAATCTTTTGAAAAGTTCTCACTGTAATCACAACTCCATATATGTGTCACGCGTCCGAGGCTGACCAACGCAGGGTCGCCATATAGGGACGGGAGCTCGAGTTATGGAAACACATGTGTATAGAACGAAGTACTATTTATTAGTGAATCATAGTGTTTGATACATCTCTTAAAGTAGTCCAATAATTAGGTCAACTTATATCTAAGTACTCTATATACTATATGCTTTACAAAATCTGGCGCTATTACGACTGGTATAAGGGCGACGTCGAGGTCACGTCAGGCTTCACCTACGTCGAGGTAGGACGTGCTACCGTGTGTACATTGCGCTACATCAGTTAGTACAGAGGTGCTGTACCTGCTGTAGTCCCGCCCTCGGCCGCAGGTCGCGTTATGTGGTCAGTTTTAGGCAAAGCACCTTTATTTTTCTTTAATACGATTTCCTTCTGTAATAAAATAACATTATAGTTAATTATTAATATTAGGTACTTATATGAATCAGACTTGAAAGATATCGGATGAGTATTTATTCAATCACTTTAATATTACTTTTATTCATCTTCATAACTTCTCATCTGAATCCCGTGATCTTGACAATAGGAGAACCAGACTAGACAGAAACATAATTTCAATTATAAACGCTTCGGACAGCATTTAGATCCGTATTACAAAATGCGACTCGGACTCAGATCTATACTGAAGTAGAAGTCATCTTGGTCATTTTAATAGTGAGAAAAAGAAACAATTAAGTACAGTATAGAAAAGACTCGAGTCTCCTTCTGTAATGCGGGCATTCTGTAACAGTAAAACGGTGTAACTCAGAAAATTATCACTTGTATATTGGCGGTACCAATTAGGAAACGAACCTAAGGGTCAGCTCACACCGCGATGCGACATTGCGGATAGAGCCACTCAAAATTGAACTTTATTTATCACAAGTGAGAATTAACAACACGTCGCACCACGTAGCGCCGCGCGTCGCCGCTCGCCGCGGCGTTCGCACAATGAAATGTTTATCTTTTCACGTAGTTAATAAAATTCAATTTTGAGTGGCTCTATTCTGTGAGCGATGTGAGCTGACCCTAATACCCCTTTTTTATAAATAGAATTTTATTAAATAAGTTTTACCTTCATTCTTGAAATCTGTAACAGTTGTCTACTTTGCTTTAAGATAATGCTTTTATGACTGATTCAGTCAAAAATTTATGTCCGCCAACTTGGATTTCAAAATATAAGTCATTTTCGGAATCAGCACCCCCGAAAACCTATTAAACGACACCCATGACGGTATTTTCCAAAAAATCCATGTCCGCCACCTTGGATTTCAAAATGGATGTCATTTTTAAAATCAGCACCCCTGAAAACCTATTAAACGACACCCATGTCGGTATGATGGCGGTCGGCTGGTAATTTGCTTGGTGACGCTTCGGGCTTCGCCCTACGCGGAGCTCGGCCTTCGGCCTCGCCCTATACGAAGCTCGCCTCGGCCTACGGCCTCGGCTCGCGCGTTCGGCTCGGTCTGCGACCTCGCCTCACCTTAAAAATCTAAACTTGTGTGGCGGCCATCTTTGATTGGGGGGGGGGGACGCTCCGGGCTTCGCCCTACGCGGAGTTCGGCCTTCGGCCTCACCCTATACGCGGCTCGCCTCGGCCTTCGGCCTCGCGTCGCGCGTTCGGCTCGGTCTTCGACCTCGCCTCACCTTAAGAATCTAAACTTGCCGCCATCTAGAATTGGGGGGGGGGCGCATAGTGTGCGGCCATCGTGTTTTTGCGAAAATCGAAAAAATGACGTCACTAATAGAATTTGACCAGGATGTAGGTTGACCTTTCTTCGAGCGCCACCGCTCCATCTGCAACGGTTCACCCGGGAAGGTGGGTCGCCACCTGATTAGAAGGTGGATCCGAGGATCTCGAGGTTTTCCCGTACCCTCCGCACCACCTTCTCCATATCCCTCATACAAAGTTTTCACCTCCCGCAGCTCCATCTGGAAGAACAATTCTGTCACCAAGTGATGTAGCTTTATATAATATAATATAACTAGGTTTCGCGTGGTGCGCGACCTGCTAAAGCAGGCTGCGAGGCGGTTGTGCTACCCTATTTGTAGGGTCAAAAAGGCGTTCATACTTTTTTGGTTTGTCACGACCGCCATCTTGGATTTCAAAATGGATGTCAGTTTCGTAATCAGCATCCCCGAAAACCTATTAAACGACACCCATGACAGATTTTTTTAAAACTGCGTGTCCGCCATCTTGGGTTTCAAAATAGATGTCATTGTCGCAATCAGCACCCCAAAAAACGTATTAAACGACACCCATGACGGTTTTTTATAAAAATTCATGTCCGCCATCTTGGAATTCAAAATGGATATCATTTTCGTAATCAGTACCCCCGAAAACCTATTAAACGACACCCATGTCGGTATGCCCGAAAATTTCATATCCGCGATCTTGGACTAAAATCCAAGATGGCAGATATGAAATTTTCGTATTGCGGTCGGCCGGTAAAATGCTTGGTGACGCTTCGGGCTTCGCCCTACGCGGAGCTCGGCCTTCGGCCTCGCTCATTCGGCTCGGTCTACGACCTCGCCTCACCTTTAGAATCTTAACTTAAATGGCGGCCATCTTGGATTGGGGGGGGGGGACGCTCCGGGCTTCGCCCTACGCGGAGCTGGGCCTTCGGCCTCGCCTTATACGCAGCTCGCCTCAGCCTTCGGCATCGTCTCGCGTCGCGTCGTGGTTCGGATCGGCCTTCGGCCTCGCCTCACCACTACTTGTATGGCAGCCATCTTTGAAAATGGCGGAATTGTAAAACTTTCCATATATTCGGCCAAAATCCCCGGATACCGAGTTTGGTCTGAATCGGAGTATATACCGAAATATCACTTTAGTATGGCGGCCATCTTGTTTTATTGAAAATAAAAAAAAAATTGTTACCGTTAGACTTTGAATAGGATGCCGGTCGACCTTTGTTCAAGTACAACCGGTCCAACTCCAACGGTTCGCCCGGGAAGGTGGGTCACGACCTGATGAGGAGAAGAATCCGAAGATGTCGAGGATTTCCTATACTCGACGGTAAATTCTGACCACACACCTCATTCATCATTTTCACCTCCCGACACTCCTTCTGGGAGAACAATTATGTCAATCAGTCAGTCAGTCAGTCAGTGAGTGAGTGGTAATGTAGCTTTATATAGTATAACTAGGTTTCGCGTGGTGCGCGACCTGCTAAAGCAGGCCGCGAGGCGGTTGTGCTACCCTAGCCGTAGGGTCAAAAAAGCGTTCATACTTTTTTTGGTTTGTCACGACCGCCATCTTAGATATCAAAATGTCTGTCATTTTCGTAATCAGCACCCCCGAAAACCTATTAAACGACACCCATGACGGTATTCTCCAAAAAATCCATGTCCGCCATCTTGGATTTAAAATAGATGTCATTTTCGCAATTAGCACCCCAGAAAACGTATTAAACGACACCCATGACGGTTTTTTACAAAAAATGCATGTCCGCCATCTTGGATTTCTAAATGGATGTCATTTTCGGAATCAGCACCCCCGAAAACCTATAAAACGACAACCATGTCGGTATGATGGCGGTCGGCTGGTAATATGCTTGGTAACGCTCCGGGCTTCGCCCTTCGCGTCACGATTCTACCAACTAAAATCCAAGATTTCGGATATGAAATTTTCGGATGGCGGTCGGCCGGTAAGATGCTTGGTGACGCTTATGGCTTCGCCCTACGCGGAGCTCGGCTTTCGGCCTCGCCCTACACGCAGCTCGGCTCGGCCTTCGGCCTCGCCTCGCGCGGTCGGCTCGGTCTACGACCTCGCCTCACCTTTAGAATCTTAACTTAAATGGCGGCCATCTTGGATTGGGGGGGGGGACGCTCCGGGCTTCGCCCTACGCGGAGCTCGGCCTTCGGCCTCGCCTCACCACTCCTTGTATGGCGGCCATCTTGGAAAATGGCGAAATCGAAAATCTTTTCCGATATTCGGATTCAGCGACCCCTAAAACCCCCGGATACCGAATTCGGTCCGAATCAGAGGAGATACAAAAATCTCGTTTTTGTATGACGGCCATTTTGTTTTTTTGAAAATCGAAAAAATTTATTCACCGGTAGACTTCGACTAGGGTGTGGGTCGACTTTTGTTCGAGCACCACTGGTCCAAGTCCAACGGTTCGCCCGGGAAGGTGGGTCGTGACCTGATGAGGAGGAGAATCAAAAGATGTCGATGTTTTCCCATACTCGACGGAAAATTCTGACCACACTCCCTATACATCATTTTCACCTCCCGACCCTCCTTCTGGGAGAACAATTATGTCAATCACCCAGTCAGTCAGTGGTAATGTAGCTTTATACAGTATAATATAATAACTAGGTTTCGCGTGGTGCGCGACCTGCTAAAGCAGGCCGCGAGGCGGTTAATCTGTCCTAGTCGTATGGTCAAAAAGGTGTTCATACTTTTTTTGGTTTGTCACGACCGCCATCTTGGATTTCAAAATGGATGTCATTTTTGGAATCACCACCCCCGAAAACCTATTAAACTACACCCATGACAGAATTTTTTTAAACTGCATGTCCGCCATCTTGGATTTCAAAATAGATGTCATTTTCGCAATCAGCACCCCAGAAAACGTATTTAACGACACCCATGACGGTTTTTTATAAAAAATGCATGTCCGCCATCTTGGAATTCAAAATGGATGTCATTTTCGGAATCAGCACCTAAAATTCATATCCGCCATCTTGGACTAAAATCCAAGATGGCGGATATGAAATTTTCGGATTGCGGTCGGCCGGTAAAATGCTTGGTGTCGCAACGGGCTTTGCCCTACGCGGAGCTCGGCCTTCGGCCTCGCTCATTCGGCTTGGTCTACGACCTCGCCTCACCTTTAGAATCTAAACATAAATGGCGGCCATCTTGGATTGAGGGGGGGGGGGGCGCTCCGGGCTTCGCCCTACGCGGAGCTCGGCCTTCGGCCTCGCCTTATACGCAGCTCGCCTCGGCCTTCGGCCTTGTCTCGCGGCGAGTCGTGGTTCGGCTCGGCCTTCGGCCTCGCCTCACCACTACTTGTATGGCGGCCATCTTTGAAAATGGCGGAATTGTAAAACTTTCCATATATTCGGATTCAGCGATCCCAAAATCCCCGGATACCGAGTTTGGTCTGAATCGGAGTATATACCGAAATATCATTTTAGTATGGCGGCCATCTTGTTTTTTTGAAAATCGAAAAAAAATTGTTACCGTTATACTTTGAATAGGATGCCGGTCGACCTTTGTTCGAGTACAACCGGTCCAACTCCAACGGTTCGCCCGGGAAGGTGGGTCGCGACCTGATGAGGAGAAGAATCCGAAGATCTCGAGGATTTGCCATACTCGACGGAAAATTCTGACCACACCTCTCATTCATCATTTTCACCTCCCGACACTCCTTCTGGGAGAACAATTATGTCAATCAGTCAGTCAGTCAGTGAGTGAGTGGTAATGTAGCTTTATATAGTATAATATAACTACGTTTTGCGTGGTGCGCGACCTGCTAAAGCAGGCCGCGAGGCGGTTGTGCTACCCTATTTGTAGGGTCAAAAAGGCTTTTATTCTTTATTTTGTTTTTCACGGCCACCCTCTTGGATTAAAAAACCGATTTTATTTTAAGTATCAGTACCCTCGAAAACCTAAAAAATGACAGCCATGACGGATTTTTCCAAAAAATGCATGTCCGCCATCTTGGATTTGAAAATAAATGTCATTTTCGGGATCAGCAAACCCCAAAACCTATTAAACGACACCCATGACATTTTTTCACAAAAAATGCATGTCCGCCATCTTGGATTTCAAAATGGATGTCTTTTTTGGAATTTTCACCCCCGAAAACCTATTAAAAGACGCCCATATCGGTATGCCCGAAAATTTCATATCCGCCATCTTGGATTTTAGTTGGGGGAATTGTGACGCGAAGGGCGAAGCGGTCGGCCAGTAAGATGCTTGGTGACGCTTCGGGCTTCGCCCTATGCGGAGCTCGGCCTTCGGCCTCGCCCTATACGCAGCTCGGCTCGGCCTTCGGCCTCGCCTCACGCGTTCGGCTCGGTCTACGACCTCGCCTCACCTTTAGAATCTAAACTTAAATGGCGGCCATATTGGAATGGGGGGGGGGACGCTCCGGGCTTCGCCCTACGCAGAGCTCGGCCTTCGGCCTCGCCTCACCACTCCTTGTATGGCGGCCATCTTGGAAAATGGCGATATCGAAAATTATACCAGATATTCAGATTCAGCGACCCCTAAAACCCCCGGATAACGAATTTGGTCCGGATCAGAGGAGATACAAAAATCTCGTTTTTGTATGGCGGCCATTTTGTTTTTTTGAAAATCGAAAAAGTTTTGTCACCGATAGACTTCGACCAGGGTGTGGGTCGACCTTTGTTGGAGCACCACCGGTCCAAGTCCAACGGTTCGCCCGGGAAGGTGGGTCGCGACCTGATGAGGAGGAGAATCCGCAGAAGTCGAGGTTTTCCCATACTCACCGGAAAATTCTGACTACACCCCCCATACATCATTTTCACCTGCCGACCCTCCTTCTGGGAGAACAATTATGTCAATCAGTGAGTCAGTGAGTCAGTTATTTTATAAATTTTAAAAAAGTTTTTTTTTTTTTTTTTTTTCACGGCCGCCATCTTGGATTTAAAAATGGATGTTATTTTCTTAAACAGCACCCCTGAATACCCAAAAAACGACACCCATTACGATATTTTGCAAAAAATTTATGTCCGCCATCTTGGATTTCAAAACGTATGTCATTTTCGGAATCAGCACCCCCGAAAACCTATTAAAGGACACCCATGACGATATTTTCCAAAAAATGCATGTCCGCCATCTTGGATTTCTAAATGGATGTCATTTTCGGAATCAGCACCCCCGAAAACCTATAAAACGACACCCATGTCGGTATGATGGCGGTCGGCTGGTAATATGCTTGGTAACGCTCCGGGCTTCGCCCTTCGCGTCACGATTCTACCAACTAAAATCCAAGATTTCGGATATGAAATTTTCGGATGGCGGTCGGCCGGTAAGATGCTTGGTGACGCTTATGGCTTCGCCCTACGCGGAGCTCGGCTTTCGGCCTCGCCCTACACGCAGCTCGGCTCGGCCTTCGGCCTCGCCTTGCGCGGTCGGCTCGGTCTACGACCTCGCCTCACCTTTAGAATCTTAACTTAAATGGCGGCCATCTTGGATTGGGGGGGGGGACGCTCCGGGCTTCGCCCTACGCGGAGCTCGGCCTTCGGCCTCGCCTCACCACTCCTTGTATGGCGGCCATCTTGGAAAATGGCGAAATCGAAAATCTTTTCCGATATTCGGATTCAGCGACCCCTAAAACCCCCGGATACCGAATTCGGTCCGAATCAGAGGAGATACAAAAATCTCGTTTTTGTATGACGGCCATTTTGTTTTTTTGAAAATCGAAAAAATTTATTCACCGGTAGACTTCGACTAGGGTGTGGGTCGACTTTTGTTCGAGCACCACTGGTCCAAGTCCAACGGTTCGCCCGGGAAGGTGGGTCGTGACCTGATGAGGAGGAGAATCAAAAGATGTCGATGTTTTCCCATACTCGACGGAAAATTCTGACCACACTCCCTATACATCATTTTCACCTCCCGACCCTCCTTCTGGGAGAACAATTATGTCAATCACCCAGTCAGTCAGTGGTAATGTAGCTTTATACAGTATAACTAGGTTTCGCGTGGTGCGCGACCTGCTAAAGCAGGTCGCGAGGCGGTTGTGCTACTCTATTTGTAGGGTTAAAAAAGTTTGCCTTTTTTTTTTTCACGGCCGCCATCTTGGATTTCAAAATGGATGTTATTTTCTTAATCAGCACCCCCGAATACCCAAAAAACGACATCCATGACGATATTTTGCAAAAAAATTATGTCCACCATCTTGGATTTCAAAACGTACGTCATTTTCGGAATAAGCTCCCCTGAAAACCTATTAAACGACACCCATGACGGTATTTTGCAAAAAATTTATGTCCGCCATCTTGGATTTCAAAACGTATGTCATTTTCGGAATCAGCACCCCCGAAAACCTATTAAACGACACCCATGACGGTATTTTCCAAAAAATCCATGTCCGCCATCTTGGATTTCAAAATGGATGTCATTTTAGAAATCAGCACCCCTGAAAACCTATTAAACGACACCCATGTCGGTATGATGGCGGTCGGCTGGTAATATGCTTGGTGACGCTTCGGGCTTCGCCCTACGCGGAGCTCGGCCTTCGGCCTCGCCCTATACGCAGCTCGCCTCGGCCTACGGCCTTGGCTCGCGCGTTCGGCTCGGTCTTCGACCTCGCCTCACCTTAAAAATCTAAACTTGTATGGCGGCCATCTTTGATTGGGGGGGGGACGCTCCGGGCTTCGCCCTACGCGGAGTTCGGCCTGCGGCCTCACCCCATACGCGGCTCGCCTCAGCCTTCGGCCTCGGCTCGCGCGTTCGGCTCGGTCTGCGACCTCGCCTCACCTTAAAAATCTAAACTTGTATGGCGGCCATCTTTGATTGGAGGGGGGCCGCTCCGGGCTTCGCCCTACGCGGAGTTCAGCCTTCGGCCTCACCCTATACGCGGCTCGCCTCGGCCTTCGGCCTCGCCTCACTTTTAGAATCTAAACTTGTATGGCGGCCATCTTTGATTGGGGGGGGGGGACGCTCCGGGCTTCGCCCTACGCGGAGTTCGGCCGTCGGCCTCACCCTATACACGGCTCGCCTCGGCCTTCGGCCTCGTCTCGCGCGTTCGGCTCGGTCTTCGACCTCGCCTCACCTTTAGAATCTAAACTTGTATGGCGGCCATCTTGGATTTTGGGGGGGGGGGACGCTCCGGGCTACGCCCTGCGCGGAGCTTGGCCTTCGGCCTCGCCTTTTACGCAGCTCGCCTCGGCCTACGGCCTCGCCTCGCGGAGTGGCGTCGTGGTTCGGCTCGGCCTGCGGCCTCGCCTCACCACTCCTTGTATGGCGGCCATCTTGGAAAATGGTGAAATCGAAAAACTAACCCGATATTCGGAATCTTCGTCCCCCAAACCCCCCAGATACCGATTTTCGTCCGGATCGGAGCAACTTCATTTCCGGCCGCCATCTTGGATCCGCCATCTTGAAAAAAAAATTTGACAGCCAGCTGCCCCCCACCCCCCTGTAAAACATTTGTTCTAGCACACTCCACTTATGTCAAACGGATCCGGAGATACAGCAATAAACATTTTGTATGGCGGCCATCTTGTTTTTGCGAAAATCGAAAAAATGACGTCAACGGTAGAATTCGACCAGGGTGTGGGTCGACCTTAGTTCCAGTGCCACCGCTCCATCTGCAACGGTTCGCCCGGGAAGGTGGGTCGCCACCCGATGAGAACGTGGATCCGAGGATCTCGAGGTTTTCCCGTACCCTCCGCGTCATCCACTCCACACCTCCCATACAAAGTTTTCACCTCCCGCCGCTCCATCTGGGAGAACAATTCTGTCACCCAGTGAGTGAGTGAGTGGTATTGCAGCTTTATATAATATAACTAGGTTTCGCATGGTGCGCGACCTGCTAAAGCAGGTCGCGAGGCGGTTGTGCCTTTTTTTATAAATTTTAAAAAAAGTTTTTTTTATTTTTCACAGCCGCCATCTTGGATTTCAAAATGGATTTTTTCTTAATCAGCACCCCTGAATACCCAAAAAACGACATCCGATATTTTGCAAAATTTATGTAGGCCATCTTGGATTTCAAAACGTATGTCATTTTCGGAATCAGCACCCCCGAAAACCTATTAAACGACACCCATGACGGTATTTTCCAAAAAATATATATCCGCCATCTTGGATTTCAAATGGATGTCATTTTTGAAATCAGCACCCCTGAAAACCTATTAAACGACACCCATGTCGGTATGATGGCGGTCGGCTGGTAATATGCTTGGTGACTTTTCGGGCTTCGCCCTACGCGGAGCTCGGCCTTTGGCCTCGCCCTATACGCAGCTCGCCTCGGCCTACGGCCTCGGCTCGCGCGTTCGGCTCGGTCTGCGACCTCGCCTCACCTTAAAAATCTAAACCTGTATGGCGGCCATCTTTGATTGGGGGGGGGACACTCCGGGCTTTGCCCTACGCGGAGTTCGGCCTTCGGCCTCACCCTATACGCGGCTCGCCTCAGCCTTCGGCCTCGCCTCACCTTTAGAATCTAAACTTACCGCCATCTAGAATTGGGGGGAGGGGACGCTCCGGGCTTCGCCCTACGCGGAGTTCGGCCTTCGGCCTCACACTGTGCGCGGCTCGCCTCGGCCTTCGGCCTCGCCTCGCGAAATCGGCTCGGTCTTCGACCTCGCCTCACCTTTAGAATCTAAACTTGTATGGCGGCCATCTTTGATTAGGGGGGGGACGCTCCGGGCTTCGCCCTACGCGGAGTTCGGCCTTCGGCCTCACCCTAAATGCGGCTCGCCTCGGCCTTCGGCCTCGCCTCGCGCGATCGGCTCGGTCTTCGACCTCGCCTCACCTTTAGAATCTAAACTTGTATGGCGGCCATCTTTGATTGGGGAGGGGGACGCTCCGGGCTTCGCCCTACGCGGAGTTCGGCCTTCGGCCTCACCCATTACGCGGCTCGCCTCGGCCTTCGGCCTCGCCTCGCGCGTTCGGCTCGGTCTTCGACCTAGCCTCACCTTAAGAATCTAAACTTGTATGGCGGCCATCTTTGATTGGGGGGGGGACGCTCCGGGCTTCGCCCTATGCGGAGTTCGGCCTTTGGCCTCACCCTAAATGCGGCTCGCCTCGGCCTTCGGCCTCGCCTCGCGTGATCGGCTCGGTCTTCGACCTCGCCTCACCTTTAGAATCTAAACTTGTATGGCGGCCATCTTGGATTTGGGGGGGGACGCTCCGGGCTACGCCCTACGCGGAGCTCGGCCTTTGGCCTCGCCTTTCACGTAGCTTGCCTCGGCCTACGGCCGCGCCTCGCAACGTGGCGTCGTGGTTCGGCTCGGCCTGCGGCCTCGCCTCACCACTCCTTGTATGGCGGCCATCTTAGAAAATAGTGGAATCAAAAAACTGACCAGATATTCGGAATCTTCGACCACCAATCCCCCCAGATATTGATTTTCGTCCGGATCGGAGCAACTTCATTTTCGGCCGCCATCTTGGATCCGCCAACTTGAAAAAAAAAATTGACAGCCACCTGCCCCTAACCCCCCTGTAAAACATTTGTTCGAGCACACCCCACTTATATCGAACGGTTCCGGAGATACAGCAATAATCATTTTGTATGGCGGCCATCTTGTTTTTGCGAAAATCGAAAATTTTGATTGGGGGAGGACGCTCCGGGCTTCGCCCTACGCGGAGTTCGGCCTTCAGCCTCACCCTATACGCGGCTCGCCTCGGCCTTCGGCCTCGTCTCACTTTTAGAATCTAAACTTGTATGGCGGCCATCTTTGATTGGGGGGGGGGGACGCTCCGGGCTTCGCCCTACGCGGAGTTCGGCCGTCGGCCTCACCCTATACACGGCTCGCCTCGGCCTTCGGCCTCGTCTCGCGCGTTCGGCTCGGTCTTCGACCTCGCCTCACCTTTAGAATCTAAACTTGTATGGCCATCTTGGATTTGGGGGGGGGACGCTCCGGGCTACGCCCTGCGCGGAGCTCGGCCTTCGGCCTCGCCTTTTACGCAGCTCACCTCGGCCTACGGCCTCGCCTCGCGGCGTGGCGTCGTGGTTCGGCTCGGCCTGCGGCCTCGCCTCACCACTCCTTGTATGGCGGCCATCTTGGAAAATGGTGGAATCGAAAAACTGACCGGATATTCGGAATCTTCGTCCCCCAAACCCCCAAGATACCGATTTTCGTCCGGATCGGAGCAACTTCATTTCCGGCCGCCATCTTGGATCCGCCATCTTGGATCCGCCATCTTGAAAAAAAAATTAACAGCCACCTGCCCCTCACCCCCCTGTAAAACATTTGTTCGAGCACACCCCACTTATGTCAAACGGTTCCGGAGATACAGCAATAATCATTTTGTATGGCGGCCATCTTGTTTTTGCGAAAATCGAAAAAATGACGTCACCGGTAGAATTCGACCAGGGTGTCGGTCGACCTTAGTTCGAGTGCCACCGCTCCATCTGCAACGGTTCGCCCGGGAAGGTGGGTCGCCACCTGATGAGAAGGTGGATCAGAGGATCTCGAGGTTTTCCCGTACCCTCCGCGTCACCCAATCCACACCTCCCATTCAAAGATTTCACCTCCCGCCGCTCCATCTGGGAGAACAATTCTGTCACCCAGTCAGTGAGTGAGTGAGTGGTATTGCAGCTTTATATAATATAATAACTAGGTTTCGCGTGGTGCGCGACCTGCTAAAGCAGGCCGCGAGGCGGTTGTGCTACCCTATTTGTAGGGTCAAAAAGGCGTTCATACTTTTTGGTTTGTCACGACTGCCATCTTGGATTTCAAAATGGATGTCAGTTTCGTAATCAGCATCCCCGAAAACCTTTTAAACGACTCCCATGACAGATTTTTTTTAACTGCATGTCCGCCATCTTGGATTTAAAAATAGATGTCATTTTCGCAATCAGCACCCCAGAAAACGTATTAAACGACACCCATGACGGTTTATGAGAAAAATGCATGTCCGCCTTTTTGGATTTCAAAATGGATATCATTTTTGGAATAAACACCCCCGAAAACCTTTTAAACGACACCCATGTCGGTATGCCCGAAAATTTCATATCCGCCATCTTGGATTTTTGGCGGGGAGAATCGAGACGCTCCGGGCTTTGCCCTTTGCGTCACGATTTCCCCAACTAAAATCCAAGATGGCGGATATGAAATTTTCGGATTGCGGTCGGCCGGTAAGATGCTTGGTGACGCTTCGGGCTTCGCCCTACGCGGAGCTCGGCCTTCGGCCTCGCCCTATACGCAGCTCGGCTCGGCCTTCGGCCTCGCTTCGCTCATTCGGCTCGGTCTACGACCTCGCCTCACCTTTACAATCTCAACTTAAATGGCGGCCATCTGGGTTTGGGGGGGGGACGCTCCGGGCTTCGCTCTACGCGGAGCTCGGCCTTCGGCCTCGCCTTATACGCAGCTCGCCTCGGCCTGCGGCCTCGCCTCGCGGCGCGTCGTGATTCGGCTCGGCCTTCGGCCTCGCCTCACCACTCCTTGTATGGCGGCCATCTTGGAAAATGGCGCAATCGGAAATCTTTTAAGATATTCGGATTTAGCGACCCCAAAAACCCCTGGATACCGAATTTGGTCCGAATCGGAGGATATACCAAAATATAAATTTTGTATGGCGGCCATCTTGTTTTTTTTGAAAATCGAAAAAATTTTGTCACCTGTTGACTTTGACCAGGGTGCTGGTCGACCTTTGTTCGAGCACCACCGATCCAACTCCAACATTTCGCACGGGAAGGTGGGTCGCGACCTGATGAAGAGGAGAATCCGAAGATGTCGAGGTTTTCCCATACTCGACGGAAAATTTTGACCACACCCCTCATACACTATTTTCACCTCCCAACCCTCCTTCTGGGAGAACAATTATGTCAATCACCCAGTCAGTCAATCAGTGAGTGGTAATGTAGCTTTATATAGTATAACTAGTTTTCGCGTGGTGCGCGACCTGCTAAAGCAGGCCGCGAGGCGGTTGTGCTACCCTGTTTGTAGGGTCAAAAAGGCGTTTATTCTTTTTTTGGTTTTTCACGGCCACCATCTTGGATTTGAAAATCGAAGTTATTTTAAGAATCAGTACCCCCGAAAACCTAAAAAACGACACCCATGACAGTTTTTTCCAAAAAATGCATGTCCGCCATCTTGGATTTGAAAATAAATGTCATTTTCGGGATCAGCAAACCCCAAAACCTATTAAACGACACCCATGACAGTTTTTCACAAAAAATGCATGTCCGCCATCTTGGATTTCAAAATGGATGTCATTTTTGGAACCACAAACCCCTAAAACCTATTAAACGACACCCATGTCGGTATGCCCGAAAATTTCATAACCGCAATCTTGGATTTTTGGTGGGGAGAATCGAGACGCTCCGGGCTTCGCCCTTCGCGTCACGATTCCACCAACTAAAATCCAAGATGGCGGATATGAAATTTTCGGATGGCGGTCGGCCATGAGATGCTTGGTGACGCTTCGGGCTTCGCCCTTCGCGGAGCTCGGCCTTCGGCCTCGCCCTATACGCAGCTCGGCTCGGCCTTCAGCCTCGCCTCACCTTTAGAATCTAAACTTAAATGTCGGCCGTCTTGGATTGGGGGGGGGGGACGCTTCGGGCTTCGCCTCGCCTCACCACTCCTTGTATGGCGGCCATATTGGAAAATGGTGGAATCGAAAAACTTACCAGATATTCGGATTCAGCGACCCCGAAAACCCCTGGATACCAAATTTGGTCTGAATCGGAGAATATACCAAAATATCAATTTTGTATGGCGGCCATCTTGTTTTTTTTAAAAATCGAAAAAAAATTGTTACCGTTAGACTTTGACCAGTGTGCCGGTTGACCTTAGTTTGAGTACCACCGGTCCAACTCCAACGGTCCGCCCGGGAAGGTGGGTCGCGACCTGATAAGGAGGAGAATCCGAAGATGTCGAGGTTTTCCCATACTCGACGGAAAATTCTGACCACACCCCCCATACATCATTTTCACCTCCCGACCCTCCTTCTGGGAGAACAATTATGTCAATCAGTCAGTCAGTCAGTCAGTGAGTGAGTGGTAATGTAGCTTTATATAGTATAATATAATAACTAGGTTTCGCGTGGTGCGCGACCTGCTAAAGCAGGCCGCGAGGCGGTTAATCTGTCCTAGTCGTATGGTCAAAAAGGTGTTCATACTTTTTTTGGTTTGTCACGACCGCCATCTTGGATTTCAAAATGGATGTCATTTTTGGAATCACCACCCCCGAAAACCTATTAAACTACACCCATGACAGAATTTTTTTAAACTGCATGTCCGCCATCTTGGATTTCAAAATAGATGTCATTTTCGCAATCAGCACCCCAGAAAACGTATTTAACGACACCCATGACGGTTTTTTATAAAAAATGCATGTCCGCCATCTTGGAATTCAAAATGGATGTCATTTTCGGAATCAGCACCTAAAATTCATATCCGCCATCTTGGACTAAAATCCAAGATGGCGGATATGAAATTTTTGGATTGCGGTCGGCCGGTAAAATGCTTGGTGTCGCAACGGGCTTTGCCCTACGCGGAGCTCGGCCTTCGGCCTCGCTCATTCGGCTTGGTCTACGACCTCGCCTCACCTTTAGAATCTAAACATAAATGGCGGCCATCTTGGATTGAGGGGGGGGGAGGGCGCTCCGGGCTTCGCCCTACGCGGAGCTCGGCCTTCGGCCTCGCCTTATACGCAGCTCGCCTCGGCCTTCGGCCTTGTCTCGCGGCGAGTCGTGATTCGGCTCGGCCTTCGGCCTCGCCTCACCACTACTTGTATGGCGGCCATCTTTGAAAATGGCGGAATTGTAAAACTTTCCATATATTCGGATTCAGCGATCCCAAAATCCCCGGATACCGAGTTTGGTCTGAATCGGAGTATATACCGAAATATCATTTTAGTATGGCGGCCATCTTGTTTTTTTGAAAATCGAAAAAAAATTGTTACCGTTATACTTTGAATAGGATGCCGGTCGACCTTTGTTCGAGTACAACCGGTCCAACTCCAACGGTTCGCCCGGGAAGGTGGGTCGCGACCTGATGAGGAGAAGAATCCGAAGATCTCGAGGATTTCCCATACTCGACGGAAAATTCTGACCACACCTCTCATTCATCATTTTCACCTCCCGACACTCCTTCTGGGAGAACAATTATGTCAATCAGTCAGTCAGTCAGTGAGTGAGTGGTAATGTAGCTTTATATAGTATAATATAACTAGGTTTTGCGTGGTGCGCGACCTGCTAAAGCAGGCCGCGAGGCGGTTGTGCTACCCTATTTGTAGGGTCAAAAAGGCTTTTATTCTTTATTTTGTTTTTCACGGCCACCCTCTTGGATTAAAAAACCGATTTTATTTTAAGTATCAGTACCCTCGAAAACCTAAAAAACGACAGCCATGACGGATTTTTCCAAAAAATGCATGTCCGCCATCTTGGATTTGAAAATAAATGTCATTTTCGGGATCAGCAAACCCCAAAACCTATTAAACGACACCCATGACATTTTTTCACAAAAAATGCATGTCCGCCATCTTGGATTTCAAAATGGATGTCTTTTTTGGAATTTTCACCCCCGAAAACCTATTAAAAGACACCCATATCGGTATGCCCGAAAATTTCATATCCGCCATCTTGGATTTTAGTTGGGGGAATTGTGACGCGAAGGGCGAAGCTGTCGGCCAGTAAGATGCTTGGTGACGCTTCGGGCTTCGCCCTATGCGGAGCTCGGCCTTCGGCCTCGCCCTATACGCAGCTCGGCTCGGCCTTCGGCCTCGCCTCACGCGTTCGGCTCGGTCTACGACCTCGCCTCACCTTTAGAATCTAAACTTAAATGGCGGCCATATTGGATTGGGGGGGGGACGCTCCGGGCTTCGCCCTACGCAGAGCTCGGCCTTCGGCCTCGCCTCACCACTCCTTGTATGGCGGCCATCTTGGAAAATGGCGATATCGAAAATTTCACCAGATATTCAGATTCAGCGACACCTAAAACCCCCGGATACCGAATTTGGTCCGGATCAGAGGAGATACAAAAATCTCGTTTTTGTATGGCGGCCATTTTGTTTTTTTGAAAATCGAAAAAGTTTTGACACCGATAGACTTCGACCAGGGTGTGGGTCGACCTTTGTTGGAGCACCACCGGTCCAAGTCCAACGGTTCGCCCGGGAAGGTGGGTCGCGACCTGATGAGGAGGAGAATCCGCAGAAGTCGAGGTTTTCCCATACTCACCGGAAAATTCTGACTACACCCCCCATACATCATTTTCACCTGCCGACCCTCCTTCTGGGAGAACAATTATGTCAATCAGTGAGTCAGTGAGTCAGTTATTTTATAAATTTTAAAAAAGTTTTTTTTTTTTTTTTTTCACGGCCGCCATCTTGGACTTAAAAATGGATGTTATTTTCTTAAACAGCACCCCTGAATACCCAAAAAACGACACCCATTACGATATTTTGCAAAAAATTTATGTCCGCCATCTTGGATTTCAAAACGTATGTCATTTTCGGAATCAGCACCCCCGAAAACCTATTAAAGGACACCCATGACGATATTTTCCAAAAAATCCATGTCCGCCATCTTGGATTTCAAAATGGATATCATTTTCGAAATCAGCACCCCTGAAAACCTATTAAACGACACCCATGTCGGTATGATGGCGGTCGGCTGGTAATATGCTTGGTGACGCTTCGGGCTTCGCCCTACGCGGAGCTCGGCCTTCGGCCTCGCCCTATACGCAGCTCGCCCCGGCCTACGGCCTCGGCTCGCGCGTTCGGCTCAGTCTGCGAACTCGCCTCACCTTAAAAATCTAAACTTGTATGGCGGCCATCTTTGATTGGGGGGGACGCTCCGGGCTTCGCCCTACGCGGAGTTCGGCCTTCGGCCTCACCCTGTACGCGGCTCGCCTCGGCCTTCGGCCTCGCCTCGCGCGTTCGGCTCGGTCTTCGACCTCGCCTCACCTTTAGAATCTAAACTTGTATGGCGGCCATCTTTGATTGGGGGGGGGCCGCTCCGGGCTTGGCCCTTCGCGGAGTTCGGCCTTCGGCCTCACCCTATACGTGGCTCGCCTCGGCCTTCGGCCTCGCCTCGCGCGTTCGGCTCGGTCTTCGACCTCGCCTCACTTTTAGAATCTAAACTTGTATGGCGGCCATCTTTGATTGGGGGGGGGACGCTCCGGGCTTCGCCCTACGCGGAGTTCGGCCTTCGGCCTCACCCTATACGCGGCTCGCCTCGGCCTTCGGCCTCGTCTCGCGCGTTCGGCTCGGTCTTCGACCTCGCCTCACCTTTAGAATCTAAACTTGTATGGCGGCCATCTTGGGTTTGGGGGGGGGGACGCTCCGGGCTACACCCTGCGCGGAGCTCGGCCTTCGGCCTCGCCTTTTACGCAGCTCGCCTCGGCCTACGGCCTCGCCTCGCGGCGTGGCGTCGTGGTTCGGCTCGGCCTGCGGTCTCGCCTCACCACTCCTTGTATGGCGGCCATCTTGGAAAATGGTGGAATCGAAAAACTTACCCGATATTCGGAATCTTCGTCTCCCAAACCCCTTAGATACCGATTTTCCTCCGGATCGGAGCAACTTCATTTCCGGCCGCCATCTTGGATACGCCATCTTGAAAAAAAAATTTGACAGCCACCTGCCTCTCACCCCCCTATAAAACATTTGTTCGAGCACACCCCACTTATGTCAAACGGTTCCGGAGATACAATAATAATCATTTTGTATGGCGGCCATCTTGTTTTTGCGAAAATCGAAAAAATGACGTCACTGGTAGAATTCGACCAGGGTGTGGATTGACCTTAGTTCGAGCGCCACCGCTCCATCTGCAACGGTTCGCCCGGGAATGTGGGTCGCCACCCGATGAGAAGGTGGATCCGAGGATCTCGAGGTTTTCCCGTACCCTCCGCACCACCTTCTCCACACTCCCTATACAAAGATTTCACCTCCCGCCGCTCCAACTGGGAGAACAATTCTGTCACCTAGTCAGTCAGTCAGTCAGTCAGTCAGTCAGTGAGTGGTATTGTAGCTTTATATAATATAATAACTAGGTTTCGCGTGGTGCGCGACCTGCTAAAGCAGGCCGCGAGGCGGTTGTGCGTTTTTTTAAAATTTTTAATTTTTTTATTAATTTTTTTTTGTTTTTCACGGCCGCCATCTTGGATTTAAAAATAGATGTTATTTTCTTAAACAGCACCCCTGAATACCCAAAAAACGACACCCTTGACGATATTTAGCAAAAAATTTATGTCCGCCATCTTGGATTTCAAAACGTATGTCATTTTCGGAATCAGCACCCCCGAAAACCAATTAAAGGACAAACATGACGGTATTTTCAAAAAAATCCATGTCCGCCATCTTGAATTTCAAAATGGATGTCATTTTCGAAATCAGCACCCCTGAAAACCTATTAAACGACACCCATGTCGGTATGATGGCGGTCGGCTGGTAATATGCTTGGTGTCGCTTCGGGCTTCGTCCTACGCGGAGCTCGGCCTTTGGCCTCGCCCTATATGCAGCTCGCCTCGGCCTACGGCCTCGGCTCGCGCGTTCGGCTCGGTCTGCGACCTCGCCTCACCTTAAAAATCTAAACTTGTATGGCGGCCATCTTGGATTTGGGGGGGGACGCTGCGGGCTACGCCCTGCGCGGAGCTCAGCCTTTGGCCTCGCCTTTTACGTAGCTCGCCTTGGCCTACGGCCTCGCCTCGCAGCGTGGCGTCGTGGTTCGGCTCGGCCTGCGGCCTCGCCTCACCACTCCTTGTATGGCGGCCATCTTGGAAAA